>QLPG01013981.1:0-10503 GCA_003314385.1 Gomphus sp. MG54 | reverse complement strand
GACCGTCACCTTCATTACCTTTTCAGCTTGTCGCAGCTTCACTTCGCCACGCCTCACAAGCAATTGTGCACGACCGTCCTTTTCCGGGAGAGACAACAAACGGGCCCGGCGGTTTGTCCGTTTGTGTTAAAGCCGCTATCGGGTTGGGATATGGGGGTGTGAATTCAAAGTGCTCAATGCAGTGTGGAGGTTTGTGCTGACCATTCCGTACGCAGAATCATCAATCATTATTGCAACTTACTCTACACTTATCCCTCCAACCTCTGCCTCCAACCCCGAACTTCCTGACCATTTTGGAGTTCAAGTGCCTCCCGTCCCTCCTCCGGTTTCACCTTCCGCTAGCTCTTGGGAGAATTTTGGTCTTGAACTTGCAATTCATCTATGTGAAATCAAGATTACGGCTTACAACTTCTTTTTGGGTTTGTTTGGCACCTTTACATTTTCTGAACCACAACCTCCTCATGTTCTTAAAAATTAGGTGTGGCCACCAAGCCTTTGCCACCTCTATTTCCCCCTGTCACTTCATCATCACATCTCTGTGACATCCTTATTATTCCTCACCTCACCATGGAAGAAACGTCTAATCCGGGGGGATCTATCATGGACAGTGATCACAAGGGCAGGTTCAAGTCTTGGATGCATATTGTATTGAATTTTCTGGATTTTGAAGATTGTACGATACAAATTATTTATGACGATAGCTTCTTCACCACTATTTCAACAGATCTCTCCCCAAAGTCAAACCTTATGTGCTTCGAGTTGAAAAGGAGTACATCTCCGCCGACAGAATCCAGCAAACCGGTGACATGGGTAAGCTCTCGTATCTCCTCCTTCAAATGACATAAACATAAAAATTCTTGGACAGATACATCGGCATCTTCATACACGTACTATCACCAACGCTGCAGTTTCTTTTCTGCTTCCCCCACGCAGTCGATCTTCTGACGCTGTGACGGCCGGCGTTCTTGATATTGAAGGATTCACACCGAAGTTTTCCACGAGCGAGAGCAAGTCCAGAGAAATTGGCAAAATCATTAGATTGAGAATGTCAGTCAATCAAACCATTCCTTTCTCACCGTATTTACTTGTATGATAGCCCCGATTTGATGGACGACGAAGATTGGGAACCAAGCCGACTTATGACTCGGACTGATGACGCTGCTGCAGATCGTATGTCCTATCATATGTCCGCCGGGCCAAGTTTAATTATTGATTTAGCCCCACTCTCCGCTGCTCTGTCCCCATTGGAATCATTCATCTGCACGACACCTGCGATGTGGTCCTGTGCGCTGAAGATCGGGATACATCCACATCCCAGGCAAAAAAATAATACGGGTATGTTTAGACAGCTTCTGATCATATATACAAGAATATACTAATACTGCTGTTCTAATTACAAGCTACCCTCAACACTTTGTCAGAAGCCCTATTGACGTCTATTCTTTCCAACCGCTCTCCATCCGACATTACACACGTTCTCACAGCGCCCACCTTCCCGCTTTCTTCCATCTTGGTCGTAGTTGAGAACACTTTTCACACAGTCCACTCAAGCAATTTGCCTAGACAAGACTGGGACTACCGCATGGTTGGAATAATCCTCGAAATTTACAGGTGTGCTTCTACGATTACTTGCCGCTCTTGATATTATTGACTAAATTGTGACTTTGGGCGATTGTAGGAATCGATCGAAACGAATTTCAAAGGAGAGTCCCGGAGAATGGAAAGAACAGCAATTTCTGGATGAGCGTTGGCAGGTGGCGCACGATATCTGTTCCCTGAGGGCTTTGAAGGGTGCGTTTGATGCTTGTAAAGAGGACAATGGTTATGATCTGGGCGAGTGTTCCTAAGCATTCCCTTTTGGCGGACAAGTGTGATTGAATGCTTTTATGTCACCTTGCAGATCCTGTTTGGCACCTCATTGCGTTATTAACATGGCTCGTCGACTTTTCGGAGAGGTTAGTTCGCACTTGTGTTCTTTGGGAGGCCAGCGTTGCTGTGCGTAATGCACATAGCTCGAAGGAGGCATCACAGGACAAGGATCAGGGCGTTAAAGTGAAACTGGAGTCGATGGAGATTGATCGAGATGATCTATTCGATGGCGAACTATGTACGATCCCAAATTGTCTCTTCATCGGATTACGGTCCTGACATGACCTACCATAGCACCGCCTCCAGATGCTTTGTCAGACAACTCACCTTCTTCATTGATCCATATCATCCACCCCTACACCTTGGACAATCTTACTAGCGCCATACATCACCTAAACACATTTCGTGCATATCTGGATACACTCACACCCTCGAAATTAAGATCTAGTATCGCAAAAGAGGTGATCATCGATGTAATCGATTGTTCGGGAATAAATTACAAGGAGCTCGAATCTGCTCTTAGAAAGGTGAAGAAGCTGGATGAGTTTACAGAACTCGACGGTGTGTCCCGAAGCATACCTTAAACAAGATGGTTTTTCGACACTCATATCTGAACAGCTGACACATTCCAGCGATATTTTTGCTCGCTATCACCTGGTCCTTCAATACAAGCCTTATTAGCCAAAGCCTCTTCTCTCGTCACATCTCCTGCGGCAGTTTCAAAGCCCCGGTTATTTATCAAGCCATCTGAGCTTGTCGATGGAATCTCAAAGCTCAACCTCGAAACAGCCAAGATGAACCAGGAGCGTGACGTCGTATCCAAAGGACCCTTGGGCGTGCCAAGTGCGGCACGGATATGTGCGAGGTGTAACGGTAAGACGGAAACCGGACGAATACCTTTGCCACGGGGCAAGGAAATCAGTCGCTACGGGAGCTGGGCAGTATGGGAACATGAGTGGACGAAATGTATATGTGGTGGATCATGGATGAGAGAAAAGCCGCGTTAGCACCTTGTACGGATTCGTCTAAGAAAGATGTTTTGGAATGTATGAACTCAATTTAAGAATGGTAACAGGTAAATTTTAGTTTGTAAGCACTACAGCCGCGACCTTGTTTGGGAAATCACTTCGGTGTCGAACATAGACTTCAAGGAATAGAGTTCGTAGGAGTGATATGAAGCTTGGTGTACTACGTACGATACGATATCATCATGAGCATTCTGACGGAGAACACCAAGCTGGTGGGTCCGACTATTATAACTCTTTGCCGTGAGCGCCTAATCTCCTCTCTCTCAACAGATGCCAGAACACGGTCTTACCACATGTTAGGCTGGACATGTCTCGTCTCCAGTCTCTCATCTCCGTGCCTTCTCAGAGTCATGGGGGCACTCTTTGGCTGGTTTTCCGTTCTGAAGAGGGATCATTTCAGTCACCTGGTGTCCCAACAAATGACGTTTGTGTTGTAAGAGGTCATTCTTTTGTGGGTTTTTCTTTGTATTACCTTTATAAGTGGGTACGAATATATACGTATAGTTGGTAGTAGTTAGATAGAGCAATAATAATAGGTCTTTGCTTCGGACAAATTTACAAAATTCGTGTACATGCAGGCTGTTAGAGTCTGTCCTCTAATCATTAGACGTAACTACAGTTGACATGAATCAAGAATTACCTGCTAATTTGGGGATGGCTGCCAGGTCCTATTCACCAAAACTAATCTCATTCAGTAGTCTTTGAAATTCTTTTAGACCTGATGGATGATTCTCGGGATTGCAATTCTTCGTCTTGTAAGATGAGTTCCTTCGCCGAATACTCGGCAGCTCCGAGCATCGCCTGAACTAGTGATCAAACTCCTTCATTCTAGTACACTTCTAACTGACAATGCCTTTTACAATCAACTATGCGAATAAGGTCAGAGGATGTTGGAATCGATATTCCCTGGAATCTTACTGCTTGCGATCCCCAGAACTTTGTTGTGGTAGCGTATCTCACTTGACTCGTGTAATAGAGGTTTTGACATGGAGATTTCACAGACCGGAGGAAACCGCGGTATAGGTCTTGCCATATCGCGTGCAATTGCTGAAGCAGGAGGAAATGTCGCAATTATATACCGAAGTTCTCAAGATGCTCCAAGAGTTGCGGAAGACCTGGCCAAAGAATTTGGAGTAACCGTCAAGGCCTATCAGGCAGACGTGAGCCACTTACAACGGGTGCGAGACATTTTTGCTCTCATAGATCTCGATTTTGGTACAATCTCTGGGGTTGTTGCGGTGAGCCTGGCAGCTCGATATTTCCCCAGTGGGTTTTGTAACCTTAATTTTACATGTCATCGGCGTAGAATGCTGGGGTCGCTATAGTCAAACCCGCCCTCGAGATTGACGGTCGCGAGGAATTTGATTACATGTGTACATCCACCAGTGTTTCTCCTCTCTTACCCTGCTGTGTTCATTGAGCCTAATCCCTCAAGATAATACCAACGTCCTCGGCGTATTCAATACTGCTCAAACTGCTGCCAAGTTATGGGTGTCCCAAGGATATACAGAGGGTGTATTAACATGTCGGCAATGTCGACCGCACCCGTGAAAACTCATTTCGTCTTGCAGGTTCCATTGTTGTTATATCATCAATGTCATCTCAGATCTACAATCAAGCGGGCCTCTGTAAACCTTTGACTCATGTTAGCTCTTTCTCTCCCTTCATATATTAGAAAATTTGATGAAGATACTTAGGTCTTTTACAATTCGTCCAAAGCGGCTGTTTCATCGTTGGCGAAGGCTCTCGCCGCAGAGTGGGCACCGTACGTCCAGGGTTTCTTTTCTCCATGACTGGCTATATGAAAAGGAAGTTGACACAGGTACCATATTCGTGTTAATATTGTTTCTCCAGGCTATGTAGCGACGGAGCAAAGTGGTGTTCACCCCAAGGAAGTCAAAGAGTTTCAAGCAGCTAGCGTTCCTCTGGGTCGTGTAAGCCAAATTTCAAGTATTGGGTCAACCCTCTGTTTGGATAACGACAATTCTAGTATTCAGAGCCTAAAGAACACACTGCACAGGTTTTGCTTTTACTCTCGCCCGAGTATTCGAGCTACACTACGGGAAGCGAAGTATTTGTGGACGGTACGTTGTGTCCTTTCTAGCTTTAAGATTTTACTATATTGCGCCGTATGATCTTAGGAGGATACCTGATTTATTGAGGTACTT
Source organism: Gomphus sp. MG54 (assembly GCA_003314385.1). Taxonomy (NCBI): domain Eukaryota; kingdom Fungi; phylum Basidiomycota; class Agaricomycetes; order Gomphales; family Gomphaceae; genus Gomphus; species Gomphus sp. MG54. The sequence goes on along the minus strand of QLPG01013981.1, from coordinate 5,438 downwards.
CTCGGCTGTTGTTCAACTTGTATTTCATGCTGTTTGAATTGCAGCATTGTAAAAGTAGCGTTTGTTTACACTTTGAAATGAAATCATGAAGCGGAAGTGTGTGTATGTGTGGGACCAAATCTGTTATCGTGGGAATCCAATCTCATGACTACCTCATGACTCCGACCTCTCGACACCTCAGTCGTAGGCTCGAGGATGTAGAGACAGAACTTCTCATCCAAACTTTCGCAGATAGAATACTTCTCCTTATCACGCAACTTGGAAAGGTTGGAAATCTCGTATGTCGTCGCACATTCGTCGCACACTCATCTGCTGACGCATACTCCCTAGATTCAAGCCTCTATCCCACCTACTGCGCCACTTCTTCCAGCCTCAAATTCGGAGATAGAAGAGGGCTCTAATGTAGCATCTTCAAATGCTCATCCACTTCCGTCGCCGCCACCATCGATCCAATTAACGCCTTTACTAGGCACCGGGCCAAATGAGCGTATCCAGACTCTCCATTCCCTGTACACGTCTCAGGCTGCGACACTAGTGTGGTTATCACTCGAAAATGCGGGAGGAGAACGTAAGCCCGTGGTGGTGGGAATTGCGTTAAAGAAGGCAGAGGCATGGGACGAAGTCAAGGAGCGAAGGACTTTCATGGGTGTAATGGAAATGCTCAAAGAGCTTCTCACGCCCGAGTCTCGTTGACCCATCGATACAACAAAATGAAACAGAAACTAGGTTACACAAAATTTACAAGTGACGGCGCTTTTTCGCTGTCCGCGTATAATGTGCTAGGACCCACTCTCGGTCGGCTTCTGTTTGTTCAATTGTTCCTTGCCGAATCTCATACGCTGCTCAAAGGAGTTGAGGAACTCATGTGGCGCTGACCGATAATAACTCACGTTTCATCTCAAAACGGGGACCAACTTCTGCTAATTGAACCTGTTTATGCGAGCTCTTAACAAAAACATGATGCCTAGATCATAAAGTTATTTAAATTCGTTGGATCGTTAGCAACAGCAGACGTACCGGAACGAAATAAAGTCATTATCATTTGCAAATGTCATGACCCGTTTTGCATCCTCCTTGGGTACCGGGAATAAGTATCGCAAGGCATCCATGACTCGATGACCCAAACGTGAGCTGAAACCTTCGAATATTAAATGTGGATATTGCTCGGAAACAGTCGACTCTCCATATGTCGCAATGTCGTGTCGCAGCGCTACATTGTGAAGAGTAAAGTACAACGTGGGGCCATGAGGGAAATGCGAAACGATCAGGGCATCGGGTGTGCCTCGGTGTTCGTGTAAGACGATGAGGTCAGAGACATCGTTGGCACGACATGCTGCTGCGAGTTCTTTGACTACATATGTGCCTCGATTGATACGATGGGAATTTGGGAAGACGAGCCGCACCTCCTTTAAAAGAAGTTGTTTTCAGCAAAAGAATGGATGTTGCGTCTCGACTGACTCACTTTTGCAAATTGCAGCAATCGCGAACTGGGATCTCGAGACGTCGTGATGACAATTTTAGGATCGAGGATACCAGCGTTTGAGTACTCATCATCAATATGTGACCTAGGCTCTGCGTGCAAATTTCTCAATGAAATTTATTTTTTAAGACAGTGTTACAGTCCAGGACTCACCATCCTGAGCCTCATCAAACGCTAAATCTTTTGAAAGGCCTTTCGCTTCCTTCCTCAACTCTGTAGGAAGAGACTTTCCTGAAGCGAGAGCATCTTTGACTTTTTGCTTGCGCTCGTACGTCTGGCGCTCTTGAGCTTCCAACGACTTCGCGTAGATGTATTGTCTACGCTCACGAATCTGTCTACGAAGCTAAATAGGACATAGCAGTTGTTAGGATGTAACTTTGGCGAGGTAGAAGACTGACCATGGTCAAGCTTCAAGAATGACTTTTTCCAGATTAGGATAGTGAGCTCGGAGATTGAATTTCCACACCGTAAAATGTATACAGTACAGAACAAGCCAACTCAACCAAAAAATTTGACCCAATTTTCTGGCAAAATCGGCTCATTGAATTTGATAATATAACATTAAAAGAAGTATCTAACCTCAAAATAAAGTCAATGGTATGAGCCAATTTTTCTCAAAAACTATTTTTATTTTGGACATGTCAAAATTTTGGCCACACCCCCCCAAAAAAAAACAAAAAATCTGGGAAAAATGTGCAATCAATAGCTATGATTAAGTAGTGTGTGATTCCAATAAAAGTGTGAAAAAAATAACTATATACCAACTCATAAACAAATAAATACAAATCTGGCGCAATCATTACCTGGCCTTGAGACGCTGATTACCAAGCCTTGAGACCCTGCATAATGCCTGCTGGCCACCATCCAAAATGCAAATGAAATGTTACTGGACTATGAAATCAGAATAATGATCAGGTTACTGAAGCAGATGAACATATAGAGCCTCCAACAGCACCTACAGATTATGAATCTGACAGGGAATTGCCAACTTCTGCAAACATTTTTTACACCTGTGCCATGGGTGGAATGAATTTTGGTTTGGAGGGAGAGGAGACTGAGAGTGAAGGAGCCTCTGAAGCACACAATTATGAATATGAGGACTCAGAAGAAGATCCAGATTCTGAATGGGACAAGGATGATCTTCAAGAAATGCTCTTTGATTTCACTATCAACCAGGAAGATGATTTAAAGGATGAAGATTGGGTGCCACCTCAGTCGAGGAAAAAAAAGTGGTGACAAGGCAATGGTATGTTCATATTGAACCCTGATTGTAAATAAAAATATTAACAATAAATTGGGACTCAAAACAGTTCTTGAAGAAAGGAGTTTCAATGTTCAAGGCAAAAAAGCACATTGCAAACCTGTTTGTCTAGCTAATGACACAAACTGCTGCATGGCTAGCATCCTCAGTCACCAAGATGATTTTGCAATCAAATTTCTCAGCTGGAGGCACTTATTCACAATGCAGGGTATGAATGTATCTTCCTGCCTAAATTTCAATGTGAGATGAACCATATTTAAACGGCAGGTATTTATTTTATTATTTCCTTGCATTATTTTATAAAACTAAAATATGACAATAGTACTGGGGATGGGCAAAATTCCATTATCAAGAAATTCCAAAGAAGACATTTGAGGGTGACAGCAGCAAGAGAATACCTTGATGCATGCTCAGCTGATGTGATACAGTGGTTTATAAATTACTCTTGGCAATTCATGGCTTACTGGGAATGCAGCTCCTTGGGCTGTGTCAAGCCCGTAACACCGAGTACCGACTTATTTGGGAATACCGACCAATCGGCCCTCACCCGCATTATCTCGCACCACCGCACGTCCTCAACTCGGTACATCCGGTACATCGTATGGACCACTCCCCTCGTACACCCCCTTCCATTGTTCCTTCAACCCCCTATCCACTCCTTTACCCGTTTCCTCCGAACAACATGACAGCCACTCATTGTCTTGGCTTTTGCCATTGTTTTATCTTAGGCCGCCCTCTATTGTTCTATTCCCGCCCACCATTTCATTATCTTATTCTCAGCCATACTCTATTATTCTAATACCGCCTACATTCCTTATTCTATTTCTGACCACTGTGGACAATGCCTCCATGTGGTTGCCTCATACCTTATTGTTTCCATTCCTTATGCCACCCTGTTCCACATCTTGCTTCTTAACTATAAAAGTAGCGGGATGTATGTAGATAGTTCTTCACTCAGAATATCAATCGATTCGCACCCCTTTTGTCCGCTCTCTATTCCTAAAGTCCTTCGCTCGGGCCGACGCCCTCGGCATCCCCTCAAGGTCCCTCTCGCTATCCAAATTAGTGGCACACACGGAACAGCAGGGCGCAACGCAAGAGCACGTTGAAGCCTAGCCACCCCGTAACGGTTTGCAGGACTTAACCGATTCCTCGGTGTCACCGAATCTTGACAGGCTGTTAGAAAGCAAACCAAGCATTGTGTAGTTACCAAACAAACCATGATGTCAATTGAAGCTATACTTAACTAAATTTACCTCATGATATTGATATTTGGGGTGAAAAGTTGTGCCAAAAAGGCCCAAAAATTTGGCCACACTCCCACCAATTTTTTCATAAAATATAAAGGTCAATACGCACCCGACTCCAGCTGAGGCTGGATCGAGTCCATAAGAAACATTTAGCATATGTTTGCTCATTTCTGTATTTATTAAACTCTCGAACCAATTGATGACTTAAGAAACAGTGGAACATGTTTTTTAGACATATTTTGACATTCTGAATCTGAATCTAACTTCAGTTTGTCATGAAAATTTCCCGATCACTCAAAACCAAATTGGTTGAGTTTGTTTGTCCCATACTGTATATAATGTGTTTTTTTTTACTGGTAATGAATTGGAATGTATGGTGGAGTAGTTTGTTATGATGAACTCGAGTGTAAAATTTTATTGTTAAATGGCTGTTTGAAATGAATCATTGTACCAAAAAAAAAAAAAAAAAAAAAAAAAAAAAAAAAAAAAAGAAACAGAAAATGAAATGAAATGCTGCAATCAATGATGATATCTTCTATGCCGGAGAAGCGTGGCATTCTTTGTGCAGGAAGGGAGCCAATGCTGTGTCATTTCAATTTTGTTTTTCACGTTTCGCCCATAAAGAAGATTCTTAGGATTGGCACCCGTCCGGTTCACAGAACGGAGTTTTTGGGTTAGGGCCTGTCGGAATGATCGTGCCATCCATCTCTTTTGGCGTTTGTGCGTCTGCGATGATTCTTCTTCTCAGAGGGTTCGGATTAAGGATGCCTGGGACGTGGTGTTTAAATCCAATCTCCTGATTTTCCCGCAAGTCTCTTTATGTACGAAGAAACGCCGCAGACCAGTTAGTCGTAATTGTGAATTCTGGGCCGAGCGCATTTGCAAGTAAAGTAGCAGGACACATATTCATTGATCGAAAAACGTCTTAAGTCAGATCACGCGTCGGTGGCAGAAGGTGGAAGAGCGCACAATGCGCTACCCCCAAACAGAAAAACATTTTTTTCAAGCAACAATTCAATGCGGGAGATTACAAAATTGGCAAACAACAAATATGGCTGAATCAGGAAAAAAGGAAAAGCGGCAAGAAAAGGTCGTTCTCCCACCCCCTTCATGGGCCTCCCTTCTTCCAAAAAAAAAAAAAAGAAAAAAAAATATACCAAAAAGAAGCAAGGAAATTTCCTTCCCCACTGGTCCCCTCTGCCCTGCCAGAGAGCATTTGCTCTATCAGTCAGTGTGTGGATTGCATCCCTCCTATTCGGGTATGCCGGACACCTAGTTGAGAGTTGGCGAATTGCTGTGTCGTCTCTATTTTCTCCTCGGGAACGTAGAGACACAACTCTCAATAACCGCCATCTCCGACAGACACTGCAACATGACCACAGAAAAAGTCAGACATTTCCAAAAGAGGGATTGAAAAAAAGCGCAAACACATACCTCAAACGCTGCA
>QLPG01013980.1:0-10015 GCA_003314385.1 Gomphus sp. MG54 | reverse complement strand
TCTTCCTGACAGAATTCTCCCGGACCATACGGCTGAAAAGGAGAGCCTCAAAAAAAGGGTCTATGATGCAAAAACCAGTCACGGACCTTTGATACGAGAGAGGTGAGACCAGAGGAATTCTCACTGGTTTGTCGACCACTCTGCGGTCCCGGCTTCGGTTTCTGACCTTTAGCAAAGGAATCTAAGATCTTCTTTGTTGAAGCAGGAGTCAAATCCTCCTGCAGTCAGTGAGTTTAAAACCACTAACGAACGAACGAATCAGGAGACGCACGTAAAAGTCGTCGCCAATGGCCATCATCGGGGCATTGCTACATGCACCCTGACACTCAACTTCGATGACGGTGAATTTACCGTCTTCCGTAGTCTCACCAGGGTTCTTGAGTTTGAGGTGGTTGAGGGCGGTGTCAAGGATTTCGGTTGAGCCTTGTAACATGCATGGAGTTGTGGTACAGACTTGGACAAAGATATCTCCTATGGGTTCCCTACGAGATACAGCATCGGCTATGGAGGATCATGTTACAAAACGCAGCCTACCGATTGAACATGGTATAGAAGGTTGCGACTTCATATACTCGCATTGGAGGCAAATCAAGGAGCTTTGCCACATAGTTCATGACGCTAAGGCTGGTCCATCCCTTGTTCTGCCGCTGGCCAAGATCAAGCAGCGGAATAACAGCTGCTTTCTTGTACTGGGAGGGATAGTGGGATATTACCTCTTGGGCACGTTTCATATTTTCGGGAGTGAAGGAAAATGAAATCTAAACAAGGAATCAATTAAAGGAAAGGGAAATTTATGTCTCCAATACTACCTTAGGGTTGTTGTAAGGTGTGTCTCGATGCTGTCGTGTTGTGTTGGCTTGAAAATCACATTAAAATGAAGGGCTTACCTGAAACAGCCCATCCGAGCTCCTCTTCAACGAAGTTGTTATCGGCCTTGACGCAACTCGTGACGAAGAGAGACGAAGAATGTTAGCAATAGAAAGCAACATGGTAACTTCAGCGCTCACTTTTCGTCAAGCGACGGAAATTGCCGTCACTTGGGCAGGAAATGTGACATTGTTGGAAGCAGCTTAGAAAGATTTCTGGATTTGGAAATACATGATAGATTTTTTCTAAGTGGTTACTTTTTCACAAGTTATCTTGTCTAACAAAATTGTGGGAAACCTGAATTTCTCATAATTTTCTTGGGATAATCTTATATGCAAAAGTAACCACTTCACAGGATTTTCTCATAGTTTTCCAAATGAGAAAATCTTTCAATGTCTGTTGTAATGAGCTGTGCAATTTTCATTAGTTCTCTAGTACCAGGCAAAACTCCAGTACAGTGCTGTAGTATTGTGAATGTGTCAAAGATAAAGGGTGTCATTATGGGAAGAGTATAGCTATGTCAGATAGCTGTGTCAGATAGACTGCAGTGTGTTTGGCTGGGGAGACAGATGTGGAAGTGTATTGCAAGGGTCTGTATACAGTATCTTCCATAGTATTGAGGTAGTGGGCCACTGCTTCTATCAGCAGTGTTTGAAGAAGGCTGAGTCATAGGCTTTGATTTTGTGGCTGCCTTTGCAAAGAAGAGGTAGTGTCAGGTCTCGGTACTGCCGATGGTGCTGTCGGAACCGGCCAAGTCCTGCAGGCCAGTCAGGGTGGCTTGGCTTCAACATACTCATGCGTTGCGCCCTGCCTCCTGTGCATGCCACTAACTTGTAACAGAAAAAGATACTCAGGCGGATGCCGAAGGTGTCGGCCTGAGTAAGGACTTCTGAACAGAAGGAGGAGAGTAGAGAGGTGTAAACCTAGTTGATACTCAGACTGAGGAACTATGTACATGCATCTACTACTTATATAGGCTGAGAGGTGGAATGTGGAATAAGGGTGGCATAAGACATGGAAAAAAAGAATAAGGTATGAAGACCATGTGGAGGTATTGTCCATAGCAATTAGAATAGAATAATGTGAGAGTAAGACAATGAAATATAAGCAGGTGAGATTGTGGGAAAGAATAGAACAATAAGGAATGGCCAAGAATAAAACAATAGGGCCGCAAGTAAATGGAAGAGAATAGTGAACGTCCCAAGGGTAAGCAAGTGGGGGGAAGGACAGGGAGTGTAGGGATGATAAAGAATAGGGGTTGGGGAAAGGATAATGAACCAGGTGATGAACTGGGTGTACTGAACCAAAACCATGCGCCATGGGATGATATGAGTAAGGGTTGGTCGGTCGGTACTGCCAAGTAAGTCAAAGCATGATATGTGGTCGTGACAGGTAGTCTTGTAGGTCTTTTGCAACTTAGTATCTTTGTATTCATTACTCTATATAATATCAAAAATTGAAATGTGTAATACAATTTTTCAATCCTATGTTCAACATGTCTCTATCTATATTACTATCTATGAATTGTATTGAGGATATAACTAGAAGTATTGGACAACTTATTTGACTGCTGAGGTAGAGAATTGTTTGTTGGATTGATTTAACTTGTTATTATTTCTTGTAACTAATACTACAAGAACTTATACTACTCTACATAGGAGTTAGACGATACTATACTACTGTGGCTGTGCATACTTTGGCTGTGTATATTGCAGGTGCACATACTGTAACTGTGCATGTTGTAGCTGCACATACTGTGACTGTGCATATATGTGACAGTCACATGCACATATGGTGAATCCAGGTCGCAGGTTGTTGCAGAATAAACGTGGATATTGGCAGAGTATAGAGAATAGGAATGATAACCTGTATAAGAAAAAAGTAAATAATTTTGATTCTTAATTCTCAACACTCCCCTTCAAACTCCCCAGACTCATAGTAGAACTAGGGTCTGGAGATGTTTGCTTGTATATGGATATGCCCGTGCTCCCCTTGAAACATGGTGTACATCCTGAGAATGTGTGTGATAAACGAAGAGTAGTGTGTGCGAGTTTGTAGGAGTGAGATGTTGTGTGTGATCTGTACGTATGTCAAGCCCCCGATACCAAGCTCCGGTTCACTCAGTAGTACCAACCGAACAACCCTTGCCTTTTAGTCCCACACACCAGTGACAAGTCATCCCTCGCCAGTACATGGTCTCGGTCCGGTACATTTGGCTCATCATTTGGTTCACTTTCCTCATCCTATCTCCTCTATCCTTTGTCATTCCTTCATTCCCCTTCTTTCCCTGTCCTTTCCCTTGCCTGTTTACTTTCAGAACATTCACTCTTTGTTGCCACTCGGCAGTGGCCCTATTGTTTTATGTTCGGCCACTCCCATTGTTCTATTCTCACTCACTCTTTTATCCTCAGCCATACTTTATTGTTCTATTGTTGTCCACATTCCTTGTTCTATTCCTGATCATTGTGGACAATACCTCCACATGATTCTTCATACCTTATTGTTCTCCATTCCTTGTGCCACTCTGTTCCACATATCACTTATTAGCCTATATAAGTAGCCAATGTATGTAGATGGTTCTTTGTTCTGGAAATCAACTAGGTTTATGCCTTCTTGTCCTCCCCTCTCCTGTCCCAAGTCCTTTACCTGGGTCGACACTCTCAGCACTCTCCTGGGTATCCCTCTGTCCTAAATCGGTGGCATGCATGGGAAGTAGGGCGCAATGCACGAGCACGTTGAAGCCATGCCACTATTCCCAGCCTGCAGGACTTGGCCACTCCTTGGCATTCCCAGAGCCTGACAATGTAATACAATAATGGGAATGTCATGCATTGACTGTAAGCAATACAGTATCTGGGAATGCCAGTGAGATTGCATGTGATAATGTAACAGTGGAGATTTTGTGTGTGAATGGCATGCATGACATGATATTGAGGATGTTACAAATAGACAGTGGGTGATGTGATGAGGTGGTGTACTGCATGTGGACCACATGTGAGATGATGTCAAGTACATGTACCAAGTGTCTGGTAAATCGGCAGTGCCAACTGAGCAGTCAGACTACATCCATGTACAAGTATCCAAGCCACATGCAAGTCACTTGGTACACTGGTCTTGGTTTGGCACATCCACCCTCCACATTTCCTATCTCCATCCTTTGCCCACTCTTCCTTATTTACCAACCATTAACCTTACCCCATCTACTCCTCACTCCTCAACCTGCCCCACCTCAGGACATCCTGTCCTTGTTTTATCCTTGGCCACAACCCTATTGTTTTATAATTGGTCACTCCCTATTGTCCTATCCTTGGCCACATTCCTATTATTCTATCTTCATTGTTCGATCCCCGTTTACATTCCTCCACCCTATTTTTACTCATTGAGGACAATACCCCCACATGCTCTACATACCTTATTGTCCCACATCCCTTCTTCCACATGTTGCTTCTTAAACTATATAAGTTAGACATGCATGTACATACTTCTTCATTCTGGGTGTCAACTAGGCTTAGGTCCCTTACCTTCTCTTTCCTCTGTAAAGTCCTCTACTCGGGCCAGCACTTTTGGCACTCTCTGAGTATCTCCTCTGCTCCAAATTGGTGGCATGCACAGAAAGTTGGGTGCAATGCACGAGCATGTTAAAGCCAAAGCCACTACTTTTGGCCTGCAGGACTTGGCCGCTCCTCACCCATATCTTCGGCATTACCGGAGCTTGACAGATGAGGACAAAGTGTTGCATGTGGATTGCACACGATGTAGAGTTGCTCTAGGTAATTAATACCTAAAAGCCTGCGTGCACTGGTCCCTTTCTGTGGTGGGATATAACCCAGTCATTCAGCACAGCTGGATTATGGTCTGTAACTTATGAGGCTACTATCTGGCATGTAATGGAGGATATAAAATAGAACATAGTGTGATATGTGACAATGCATGACCTAAGATGCAAATGTATCATGCTGACTAAGACTTGGACTTTGGCTTTGCACTTGAGTACAATAGTCTACATGTTTCTAGACTAGTCTTGACTTGCACTTGGAGACTTGACTTGGGGCTTTAACTTGTGAACTTGTTATTACAGAGGTGAGCCAGAGGCCTTTTCATATATACCAAAACCAAGCAATGATACAAAATGATGCAAGAGGTTGGCTATGTCAGTTGAATGACAAAGCATGAGAATAAAGTATACAAAAGAGGAAACTATAGAGAAACTCTAGAGAAATGGTACAGCATCAAAGCTGTATGAATAGGGACTGGGGCTATGATAGGGGGAGACTAACCAAAAAGGTAAGGATGATGAGTAACAATGAGAAAAGACTAACAGAATAGGAAATAGGTCTGAGTCAAGCCAAGAAGAGGGGAAACATATAAAAGAAACAATAAGGAAGTCCACCAATAAACATCTAACAACCTTGTCCACTACTCCTGAGGGACCTTAGGATGAGTCAGGGGACTGAGTCATCTTGGAGTATTTCCAGGTCACAGGCAACATATCTTCCACAATTTCTCCAGTATCCAATCCAAGGATAGGGGTCTGGGAGTAGGAGGACTAATGGGTATACAGTTATACACTCTCATTTTGTGTTTAGGAGTGAGTCAAATGGAGTGGGTAGGGTAATCAGGATTGGATAGTGCCCTGAACTCTGCCTTGTATTCCACTCTACTCCTATCACAATATGCTGGTCTAGATATCATTCCAAGAAATATGTATGGTTCTTGGCTTTCTGGGAAATAGACTGCATCTCCTATCACATATGACTGAGTGTAGATTGGTGGGATCTTCTTCTGAGTGAGAAATGTGCTAGGGGAGGTACGCGAAAATAATGATATGTTAATGGTTCTGCCTGGATGTGTATCCTGGCTGTTGTAGTGTTACATGGGAATGAGCTCTGAATAAGACATGATGACAAATTGGGAGTCTGAAGATTAGAGTGCTGAATAGAATGGTTGGCTATATGATGTGACGACAGTGAAGATGATATGGGATGAGTGCCATCGGAGTTGAATTTATAACATGGTTGAGATTGATCGCTTTACTGTCAACAATGTGGTGTCAAGGTTGTCTTGCCTTGAGATCCATAGCATATGACAGAAATGCTATACTGCTGTTGAGGTTGCCTGGTTTGGATCTGGGCAGAGTGTTGTGAGAATCTCCAGATGTGGTATATTGCAAAGGTTCCTAGTATATCTGGTGGTTTGAAGACTTCTCTAAGCCTGCAGGTTCCATCTCTCTTGCCTGGGTACTGCAGGTCCTGCGTCTGCTCCCCTTGAAACCAGGAAGATTTACACAGCCTTGCTCTTTTGTTTCATCCAGTCTGTTTTGGTAACCATCTATTAGGTTGAGATACTAGTGTCACCTGTTCAGGATATCCATAGGTATGTGTCAGTGTCATGTGTGCAAGGCTGTTTGGACTGTTTGTAGCCTCCATCCTCATCTCATTCAATGGTGGCTGGGTTTTCCTTCTCTCTCTCTCTCTTTTCTCCTTGTATCTTGCTCTCTCTTCTTGATTTTGGTATGGATTGATTCCTGACATCAGTTTGGAATGGGTCAATTAGCCTATCATGTTGTCTGTGTTCTGCTGTGGGTAGTATGACCAATGTGGTTGTAGAGGTAACTGTTACATACCATTGCAATGGTTGGTGAATACATGTAACAAGTTGCTGTTTAAATAGTGCCCACAGACTAATGCCAGATAACCTGGCATAGTGGCCTTTTGGCCTAGTTGAAAGAATACATCACTGTGGGAATTTGTTGCCTTTTACAGTATGCCAGGTTGACCAAGGTCAGCGGTTCAAATCCCTGTGTGCGCAATAATTTAGAGGGTTGTTGCCATCACTTGGACCCCAGGAACCCTGGCTTACATGATGGTCCATGACATCATGGGGGTCTGCTATGTCAAACAGTAATTAGAGTGCTGGGGGGGAGCCACAGACAGGCCTGAGAAACCTGTTAAGATATCATCACTGTGGCACCTCGAGGGCTCAGCACCTAAGGGGGAGGTACTGTTATATACCATTGCAATGGTTGGTGAATACATGTAACAAGTTGCTGTTTAAATAGTGCCCACAGACTAATGCCAGATAACCTGGCATAGTGGCCTTTTGGCCCAGTTAAAAGAACACATCACTGTGGGAATTTGTTGCCTTTTACAGTAACTGCGTGTACGTCCATATTTGGCTGATTGGTGACCCTTACTGAACACTTGGTATTCAGTCTAATGAATGGTGTCATGGTGGAGTGTGAGTGTCAAAGAGGAATCACTGTGAGTTTTTTGGTTCCTTGGTGTACTTCTCTTGGTTCTGATTCCTGTATTGGTGTCCTGATCCTGACTGATATTTCGCACTTTATTGCTATAACTCTCCATGTCTCAGAGGCAGTGCCTGTGTGATCAATCAGGGTCTGCAAGTTGTTGGAGATATAGAGGATGATCTGTGAGTATGCATAGTCATTCTGATCTTGCCATTTGCTGACAAGCTGGGTAAGCAAGACATTCACAATATAGAAAACTCTACTGCTCATGGTTATGGTGGGGTCATTGATGGTAGGAAGTATGTGGGTACCAGTGATAATCTCCTTAAGCCCTCTCTCCTTTGCTATACCTAACAACTCTCCTTTCCAAGGGATCCAATTCTTCTTGGTAAGTCTTGACTGCATGTCTCGGATTTAGTGAATGTCATGAAGAGGGGTTAGGTTGGTTATGCTGGAGGTCATGGTCATGTCAGTAGTTAATATGAGATAGGTTTGTAGAAAGAATGTTGTTAGGAATGTAATGATGAGTCCTTTGGTTTGTCTGTAATCTGTATGAGGTTTAGCCTGGTGTCAGTAAGCATTGAATAGATCTAGTCAGCTAGAACTAGCTAGACTAGAGGTATGAGACTTTTAATCTATTGAGGATATAACTAGAAGTATTGGATGACTTATTTGACTGCCAGGGTAGAGAATTGTTTGTTGGATTGATTTTTTGTTATTATTTCTTGTAACTAATACTACAAGAAGTTATACTACTCTACATAGGAGTTAGACAATACTATACTACTGTGGCTGTGCATACTGTGGCTATGCATACTACAGCTGTGTATTGGGGAATAGGGAATCCTCCCTATTATTTTTAGTCATTTTTTCAAGCCAAATCAGCCTGCAGAATCCAAACCTCTCCTCAAGAAAATTTCCACTTAAATCAGCCATATCTTGGCAACAAAAAATATTATAATGTTTTTGGCTGGCCAATTAAGAGTGAATTACCTCCAGTAATTAACTCTTAATTATCAAGGAGATTGAGCCTACGGATAATCATAAAAACATCTATATTTTCACCTATCAATGTGTGGACCCACAATGTACAACAACTATGGAGCCAATTACCTAAATCTATGAAAGTGGCTCCAAATTCCTGGCTCAAGTTCTCAGTCCATACTGTATAACAAATTCCTGGACTTATATAATACTAATTACATAAATGTCATGGGAGTAACAGTCATGGGAATATTATATTTCTTTATTGTAAAAGTAGTGACAATGGTAACACAATGACTCCACAAGCTTCCAAGGCATTCCAATACCTTCTGAACACCTCCACAAGCTTCATGAAGGAATTGCCTTATCAGGAGATTACATAATTAGCTTAGAAATAGTATAAAAGAAGAAGCTAGTTATGTAGCATAAAATAACAATCATTTTTCACCCATAATAATCCACAGGATTAAATAAGTGCCAGCAGCACTTGCATAAGTGGACCAAAGTCTGCTTAGGTAACTGGTCCAAAGACTGGAAGCCACACTCAACAATGGGTCCAAAGACCTGTTGAATAAGGTTTATTCTGAAGAGTAAACTTTAGCCTTGCTATTGAAGTGGCAGGTTATCCTTAAAACTTAAATCCATAAAAACTAAGAAAAGAGCTAAATCAGATAAAAAATAGAAAAGTGGAAATAAGCCTAAACCAGTATAGAACTAATAGTTTAACACTCTTAAACTATTAATTCTATATGTAACGAATGAGATGCCTGACAAGACCCCCCTTAAATATTCTCTTTGGACAAACAACCCAGATCAGAATCAATAAAGACATTTTGCACAGCTATGTGAGATTTCATTAAATCTTTATTGCAATACTCTTGTGATAACAGATTACGTGAATCTCCAGAGTATAATTTCTTAATTGGGTTCTCTGTAAAAACAGCCCATGCAGGTGTATTTTGTTGTCCTCCTGCATCTTGTTAGAGAACTTGACTTGCCTTGGTTAACACTAAAGTTTTGTCACAGCTTCTTGGGTTCCAAAACACTGTGCATACTGTGACTGTGCATGTTGCAGCTATGCATACTGTGACTACATATATGTGACAGTCACATGCATGTATGGTGACTCTGGGTCACAGTTGCAGAATAAACATGGATATTGGCAGAGTATAGAGAATAGGAATGATAACCTGTATAAGAAAAAAGTAAATAATTTTTATTCTCAATTCTCAACACATTGTTCTATTCTTGAGCATTGTGGACAATACTTCCACATGCTCTCCATGCCTTATTCTTTTCTCTATGTCTTATACCACCCTGATTCCACATCTCACTTCTTAACCTATATAAGTAGAACATGGATGTAGATAGTTCCTCATTCTGAATATTGACTTGGCTTATGCCTTCTTATCTTCCCTCCTCCTGTCTAAAGTCCTCTACTCAGGCTAACACTCTCAGCACCCTCTTAATTACTGTGATGGAGGATAATGGTTGGTGGATGGACTAACTACTGTAATACAAAGATCTGTAGCTAAGGGACGTGTAGCTAATTTTCTATGCGATTATATGCTCTTACGCAGACGACGCACGGTGGGGCGATCGTGTATAAGCGCTGGTCTGAGGAGCTGGCGGCGACGTGACCGTAGGTCGTGTAGGTTGATTGTGGGTGATCCACAATAGCAGAATGCGTTAATACAGATGTGAGCACGATAGATAGTACCTATACGATTATCCCCGCTGGGTCCGCAGCCTTGAATGACAACGAGTGATGCTTTGACCCAATGCGGTTTGATGTCACGTGAGTGCGTCGAGTAGATATCAAATATAAGTATGGGGGGTTTTCGGTATGAGAGACTGACTGTTATTCGTTGTAACTACTTTGTCTTTATACAAGTAGATCATGTAACTAGAATATGA
>QLPG01013976.1:0-22966 GCA_003314385.1 Gomphus sp. MG54 | reverse complement strand
TTTCGACAACACCCTTCGGCAGTACCGAAGTCCGTCAGAATCCGGCTCCTGACAGGTATGATCCCCATGAGATAGACCATTATCATTTACAGTCCATACCTGGTTTGTGCTTGGCACTCCACGTTTCTAACACAAGAGCTTAGTTGTACTGTAGGCCTTGTTCAAGCTGTGCTTCTCCTTCCCCTCTTGCAATTTCACCCCGTTCTACTATCAATTCCTGATGTGTGTACTTCACCCATGGAAGCTACCCTACAGAACATTGGCTTCCATCCCACTTGCTTGTGGAAGAAGTTCATGTGTACATCCAGATGAAATACTGCAGTCCTCCTTGCCTCTGTGGTCCTCCTTGCCTCTGCAATCCTCCTTGCCTCTGTGATGTGCTCACAATGGAGGACACTAATAGGAGTACATTCTCAAAATCCTCATACCTTTTTCGGTGCATATATGTGCAGCAGTAAATGGTGTCACCAAGGAGGCTCTCACTGCAATTACATACTCTATTAACGAAAGGTTTCATACAACTTGCCCACTTTTCAACCACATACCAAATACTCATTGAATAAGTGACATGCTTTTTGGATGGGGATGCATATAATCTGGATATAGGTGCTGCTGTGAGAGATGATGGGAAGGTTATGGTAGGCATGCTGTGTTGGGGATAATGCCAGTAAGCATTGAATACAGGGTCACGTTGATGCTCCAGTTGGTAAAGCTAAGGGAGTTAGTAATCTCAGTCATTGCTGACTGAGATTGCTAACTAAGATGATGGGAATATAATAGTCTCAGTCAGCAATGACTGGGACAATATAAGAAACTAATATCTAGGCAGATATACCTCAGTGAATTGCCCTTTCACTGAGGTATGTACCATTATATTTATTATGAGACTGTGTAAGCTAAATTCTATCTGTAACTACTTGTCTCTAGGTATGATAATAGGAGTATTCAGTGAATTGCCCTTTGACTGAGCTACTTATCTCTAGACTATTGTGCCCATTACAACAGGTTATGGGACCCACAGAGCCTAATATGTCTTCATCCAACTCCAAGTCATTTGTCGTCCCCAAGCTTGCCTGAAATGGCACAAATTGGGTTACCTGGAAGAGTCAGACATTATCTACACTGGCATCAACCCATCGTGCCACGCATCACCTAGAAGGGACTGCCAGAATCCCTCTTCCAATCCCAACCTACCCTAAAGGTCATGTACTAACAGACAAGGAGGAGGAACAGCTGGATGACCTGGAGAAATGCTGGGATGACTACAACCAGTGAGAGGCCACAATAATGGCCCAAATCTTCACCACAGTCCCTGACAGTTGTTGGGAATATATTGCAACTGGAGCTATGAATAGAGGCTCAGCTTCAAGTACAAAGGTCTATGATATTAATCTAATCTACCTATGAATAGACTAGATAGAAGCATTAGAAGACAGTTGGTATGCAAATGGGAATCTACTCATGGCTCAGCTTCAAGTATGAAGGTGAGCTGTGTCTCCATGCTAAAACCAAACAATAACTGTTGGCTGAGTTTGAACATGATAAGCACCTAACTTTGCATATACTCGATAATTTCAACACTCCCCCTCAAGTATATACTCCATACAATTGGAAGGTTATACATGCGATAGTCCAAGATTCCTGAGGAAATACTGAAAAAATAACCTTGGAAGTGGGTTGGTGAAGATATCCGATATGTTTTCTTCGGTAGGCACATAGTTGGCTCCAATTTGCTGCTCTGCAACACACTCATGAATGAAGTGATACTGCAGGTCAATATGCTTTGTATGTTTAGTCATTTTCCATTATTCTATTCTTGGCCACATTTCTATTATCTTATTCTCATTGTTTTATTCTCGTCTACATTCCTTATTCTATTCTTGATCATTGTGGACAATACCTCCACATGCTCTGCATACCTTATTGTTCTCTATTCCTTATTCCACATCTCGCTTCTTAACCTATATAAGTAGTGCATGCATGTACATACTTCCTCATTCTGAGTATCAACTAGGCTTACACCTTCTTGCCTTCTCTCCTTCTGTCTGAAGTCCTTTACTTGGGCCGGGACTCTTCTGGGTTTCCCTTCTGTTCCAAATTAGTGGCATGCATGGAAAGTAGTGTGCAACACATGAGTATGTTGAAGCCAAGCCACTCCGATTGGTCTACAGGACTTGGCTGATTCCTGCCAACATTGTGAAGTTGGCACTATTGCAATAGCACTTGGCCCATGCATCATTGGCATTCCCAGTGCTTTACAGTATACTCAGAATCACACTGCTTCCCATGCTTTTTCACTTCTTACAAATTATGCCCCCACAAACTAGATCTTTGACCCACACTGATGACAGGTGGTTCACCCCCACGGTTTTACAACGAAGGGCACATAGTGCCTCCAGCACCCCACCCCTTCTTATCAGTTATACTTCACCACCAATCGAACTATGGCATCTCACCTCACCCTTTGAACAGCACTCATGCATCGAAGAAGTGGTCGATGATGACATTGGATACATAGACAATCACAATGACAATCAGGAACTTTACTCGGTAGAAGACAAATTTAGCTCGGTACATTCCCATAAAGGTACTGATGCCGAGAGACAACCTCAACAAGATCAGCAGGCCAACATGCCTGAACCCCCTTGTACCCCTGTAGCCATACCTCCTCAAGCTGCAGCTGCACCCCTTCAGCCTGTGGCCACACCTCCTCAACCCACAGCCACACCCCCTCAGCCCACGGCTGTACCACCGCAAGCCAGGCCAGGCCAGCCCCACAGGCCAGGCAGGCTCTGCAAGCCAGGCCAGCTCCTAGGGCCAGGGCCTCTATAAACCCGGCCAACAACAACAACCTTTTAAATGCTATTCTCGAACTCAGAAGAACAGCCTGACACCATCATCAGGATGGTCAAGCTACCAGAATTCGCGAGCCAGAACCCTTTGATGGGAACGACCTGAAAAAGCTAAAAGGGTTTATCTTCCTTTGTAGAATGAACTTCCATACTCAACCCAACTTGTTTCCTGACAATAGGCAAAAGGTCAATTACATAGTCTCCTATCTGAAGGGAATGGTGTTAAGTCTCAGTAAAGCCAATAGTGCGGATGGGAGTCAGCCAAGTCCTGCAGACTGCTCAAGGTGGCTAGGCTTCAATGTACTTGTACATTGCACCCTGCTGTTCCATGCATGCCACTAATTTGGACAGAAGAAAGGCCCGGGAGAGTGCCAAGAGTGTCAGCCCAAGTAAGGGACTTCAGACAGGAGAAGGGAGGACAAGAAGACATAAACCAAGTCGATATTCAGAGTGAAGAACTATCTACATAGATTCACTACTTATATAGTTTAGAAGCAAGATGTGGAATAAGGAATGTAGAACAACAAAGTATATGGAGCATGTGGAGGTATGGTCCACAAGGATCAAGAATAGAATAAGGAATGTGGACAAGAATAGAACAATGAAAATAAGATAATAGAAATGTGGCCAAGAATAGAATAATAGAGAGTGACCAAATATAACAATAGGGTCATGGCTGAAAATAAAACAATTGCAAAATGTCCCAAAGTAGAACAGGTGGAGAAATAAGGAGTGGACAGGGTGGGATTAGTGGATAATGAGTGGGGAAGAGTGGATGAGGGATAGGAATAGGGAATGTGAATGGTGAATGTGCTAAGCTGAGACCGATGTACCAAGTGACATATGTGTGGATTGGTCACTTGCACGTGGGATTAGACTGATCGTCCAGTCAGCATGCTGAGTTAATGGGTGCTTGGTATGTGCACTTGACAAATGGCTTTGGAATGTTTTGAGCCTTACCTGACTGGTAATCCAAACACGGAACCTCACTGGACAAGCGATTTGGAGCTATTTATCGATGAGTTACAGATCAATTTCAGCTTGTGGGATGAACAAGCCAATGCTGAGATGGCTCTTGAGAAGCTAACCATGTAGGACAATCACAAGGCTACCAGGTTTTTTGTAGAATTTTACAGGCATGTGGCTCTCGTTGATTACAACAACAACACTCTCCTCCACAAGGCATACACAGCACTGCCGAAGCACATCAAGGATGGCCTCATCCACTTCGACAAACCCTGCACACTTGATGAACTTCAAACACTTGTTCAAAGGATTGACATGAGATATTGGGAACAAAAGGCTGAGCAATCTGTGGAGAGCAGCAATGAGCCAAAGAAAGATAGGAAATTGGACAAGTCTGGCAACAGATCCACCTCAGACAACTGCCAGCAAGATAACAGCAATGATAACAGTGGCAACAAGGACACATCTAAGAACAAGGACAGTAAAACACCTCAGCCCAATCCACCTGAGTACACTAAGATCCTCAACAAGGATGGAAAGCTCCTCCTGACTAAATGACAAAGATGCATGGACAACAACCTGTGTCTCCTCTGTGCTGCCAGTAATCACAAAGTCACCAAATGCCCCAAAGCAACCAAGGCCTGCGTGACTATGACTCCCGACTCCATCTCCCAGGAAACTGATGCCTCAGATGCCAGTGCTAAAGAATCAGCCTAGGTGACCGAAAACTACTCTGCCATCCATTAGCCTCTAAGCACACCGAGAGTTGCATTGACTTGGCTAGTACCAGTAGTGGGGTTTAGATCAATGCTTCTATTTCTCTCCATTTTCTCTTAATTATTCTGTTATCTAATTGGGTGCTGAAATCCTCAGCAACCCACCCTGCATGCTTGATCAAATCAGCATCCGTTCATAGTTTATCCCTTTATTTTATTCCCTTTTAGAATTCTTTTGATCTAGTACTGCTAATTTGGTTAATACTGAATATATAGACATGTCTACTAGATTTTCCGTCAGGACATTTTCAGTCCACCCATCCATCTGTCACATCACTAGATTCATTGGTCATCAATATTCAGTCACAACTTGCTCACCTGCTATAATCCATTGATTAACAGGGTATTGGACAGTATTATGTTCCATAACACCACTAATGTTTTTAGGTGTATCCCGATGGCCTCAGTTCAGTCAGCACTTGCCACTGCTCCAACAGCCTCACCTAGGATCCTGTTCCATCGCTGGAAGCTCTGCTAATAGCCCTAGTCAATATAACTCCCTTGTGCATGCTTGTTTACCAGAAAGGCTGGCAAGCTTTTTAGCTGGGACCTCTCAGTCAGCAGTGCCTCTTGGCACATTCAGCCAAGGTCTCTTCCATCTGTCCCCATCCATTTTCACTTCATCCATTCCATATATTTGCATTATATGCTCTCGCCACTCTTTTTCCGTCCTTCTCAGCTAGAAGCTGACACTTTTACTAGACAGTGGGACATCTACCTAAAAGGGAGGGGTGGCAACTAGCTAGAAACCTTTTGAACTATTCAATCTCCCCTCCTGAAGACATCCCCTCCCAAAACTTCCCCCCATTAATCCTCTCCACTCTCTGTCCCAACCTTAATTCCCTCTGTTCTCTCAGTCCCAACCTCAATTCCTCTCTATCCTGACCCTACATCATACCAACCTTACTTCCATCCTGAATTCCCCTCTTTCCCAACCTCCTGACACTCTATTCCCAACCTTACAATCACACCCATTCATGACATTACTCTCAGTCCACCTACCACCCTCTCTTTCCCTCCGTTTATCACAACCAAGCCTGTCGAATACCTTGGCATGCTTGACTTGTTCTCTCTTCCCCTATGTCCCTTATTTTTCTTTCAATTTTTTGACTCAAAAATATATATAAGAAAACAGTTTATTATTTTGAGACTATTTCAGAGTCTCACTCTTCTGATTCCCCTCCATATCATCGTCCTCATCCTCCTTTTCTTTCCCCTACCCTTTTTCTTCCCCCTTACTCCCCTCATTTTCATCATCCTTCAACTCATCCTTCTCTGAACTATCCCTTCCATCCACTCCTGACAACTCTCCCAATCCTGCTGATCCTCCTGCATCTCCCAAACCCCCCTCTGCGAGGAGGAAGAAGGTCCTCTGCATCTGGTCCTGACCTTGAAGGAGCCCTTCCAACAGCTCCACTATCCTCCTACCCACCAACAGCTCGGCCCATAGTACTTCCACCATTAGCATCCTCCTCTTATATACTGTGATGGGGAATAATGGTTGGTAGATGGACTAGCTACTATGGTACAAAGAATTGTAGCTATAGGATGTGTGGCTAATTTTCTATGTAATTATATGCTCTTATGCAGATGGCGCACGGCGGGTCGATCGTATGTAAGCACTGATCTGAGGAGCTGGCGGCGATGTGACTATAGGTCATGTGGGTTGATTGTGGATGATCCACAACAATAAAGTAGATCAATAGAGGTGTGAGTGTGATGTATAGCACCTATATAATTATCCCTGTTGGGTCTGCAGCCTTGAATGACAACGAGAGGTAGTTTGACCCAATGCGGCTTGATGTCACGTGAGTGTGTTGAGTAGATATCAAATATAAGTGTAGGGGGTTTTTCAGTATGAGAGACTATTGTTATTCGTCCTAGTTACTTTCTCTTCATACAAGTAAATCCTCTAACTAAAATATGATCCGTAATTAACGGATTTTTGTGGAGCATATGCAGGGTCGGCCCACTGTGGGCTGCCCCGATGGAATCTTCATAGAGATATGACACCTGTCAGTGGTGCCATTTGAATAGAACTACTTCTCCCTTTGTTCCCTTCTTGTCTACAACAATTGTTGCTTCTCTGAGTTGTGTCTCATGTCTCATTCTCCTGTTTCTCAGTCATCTGTCCTCAGTGACTGCATATATGCACCCCGGTTCCTTCAATTCTTGTTCCTTTCCATGTGAGTCTCTTCCCCTATGTTCCTTCTGACTCCTCCTATCTGCTTTCCCTTTGTCTCCTTCCGTATTCCATACATTTTGGCTCTTCTGGCCCCTACATCTCCTGATCCTCCAGGCACTTAGCGTCTAAGTCGCCGCTGGTTTGTGTCTCTCGCACGGTAACTACTAGTAAGTCCATGTACTATACTACTTTCAACTGCATGCTCACTAATACTTGTTCTGTAGGCTATTTTACACTATTCTTTCATGTTGTACAATCAGATCTGTGTTCAAATATATTTTTGTCCTTTTCTCATCCCTCACTCCCTTCTCTCCATTCCTTCCACTGTTCGTCACAACACTTCCCCCTCGGCTTCAGGGTGCAGGCCCACCTCAGCCTCTTCTGTGGTGGCTCCTCTTCCTCCTCCTCCTCACTTTGATCATCCTTTTCACTCTCTATCCCATACTCCTCATCATCATCTTCAATCATGGGGCAGCTCTTAGCCCTGGACACCCGTGGTATAGCCAGGCTGTACCTGACCTTGTGGTAATTATATTGCCTGCATGTGGCCCCTATAGACCACACCTTGTAGTCCTCCCGACACTCCTCACACCTTTCACAAGGTGGACGGAGGGAAGGTGACCATCTCCGGGTTGGCTTTTCTTTGCACTATTTTGAAACAAATCAATAAAGAGGATAAAAAGACAATTAGCACTCACCTGGGCCCCTGTGGCTGCTCACTCTTTCCACTTCCTCTCATACTTGGCCTTTGCTAGGCCCCACTTCTGCACTCCTGCCCCTCTCGCACACACAATTTGTCGGGACCTCCGTGTCTTTTGGAGTCCCAGGTTTTTCAGTACCCTTGGTTGTGGGTACTTCAATGTCTATGGCCTTCATGGCCTCCTCAGTAGTGGTCTTGGCCACCAGTGGTTCCCCAGAAGCCTGCACTGCTGCCATTGCTCCCACCTCCACTGCTTTTTTTGCAGCCTCCTGTTCCTCTGCTGCTTCTTTTGCAGCCACTTTTGCCGTCTCTTTGTCGGCCTCCCATTTTTCTTCTGCAGCTTTTGCTGCTTCCACCTTGGCCGCTTTCTTTGTGGCCTCTTCCTCATCTGCTGCCTGCTTTGCAGCAGCTTCATCCTCCTTCCACTTTGCTTCAGCCATATCTGCCATGGCCTCCTCCTCTTTCTTCTTGGCCTTGGCTGCCTCCTCAGCAATTCGGGCAGCCATTTCCTCCTGCTTCTGCTGCCTCTCCAACTGCTTTGCCTCCATCTTGGCCTTCTGTGTGTTGTTCTTGTCTGTCTCATAACCTATTTTGCTGCTGATGATGATGGGGTGCCCATTTTTGATGGTAGTGATGAGATGTGTTTGGGCTCTAAATTTCCAACCTTTGGGTGATGTCACAAATAGGCATCCTGAACCTTATTTTCAATCTCCACCTACTGGCTTCATGGGTTCAGCTGCTAAGGGGGGGATACTGTCAAGGACACATACCGAGTATCTGGTAACTCAGCACTGCCATCTGAGCGATCAGTCTATGTCGATGCTCAAGTGACCAAGTCACATGCAAGTCACTTGGTACATTGGTCTCGGCTTAGCACATTCATCATCTACATTCCCCATTCCTATCCCTCATCCCCTCTTCCCCACTCATTATCCATTAATCCCCACTCTGTTTATTCTTTATTTCTCCACCCATCTTATCTTGGGACATTTCTTTATTGTTTCATCCTTGGCCATGACCCTATTGTTTTATATTCGGTCATTTTCTATTATTCTATTCTTGGCCACATTTCTATTATCTTATTCTCATTGTTATATTCTCATCCACATTCCTTATTCTATTCTTTATCATTGTGGGCAATACCTCCACATGCTCTACATACCTTATTGTTCTCTATTCCTTATTCCACACCTCACTTCTTAACCTATATAAGTAGCCCATGCATGTACATACTTCCTCATTCTGAGTATCGACTAGGTTTACACCTTCTGGCCTTCTCTCCTTCTGTCTGAACTCATTTACTCAGGCCAGCACTCTCAGCACTCTTCTGGGTTTCCCTTCTGTTCTAAATTAGTGGCACACACGGAAAGCAGGGTGCAATGTATGAGTACATTGAAGCCAAGCCACTCCAATTGGTCTACAGGACTTAGCTGATTCCTGCCAACATTGTGAAGTTGGCACTATTGCAATAGCGCTCAGCCCATGCATGTGCCAATACAAACATGCAGTATGCGCATGTGCCAACACCAACACACTGTATGCACATGCGCCAACACAAATGCACTGTACACATATGCACCGACTTGAACATGCCAACATGGATGCATTGTATGCACACACACAAACACGTTGTATGTGCATGTGCTTTATGTGCACATGCCGACACACACACATTGTATGCTAACAGTAAAGCGATCGATCTCAACCATGTTCCAAATTAGACTCCGACAGTGCTCATCCCATATCACCTTCACTGTCACCACATCACACAGCCAACCATTCTATTCAGCACTCCAATCTTCAGACTCCCATTATATCATCATGTCTTCTTCAGAGCTCATTCCCATGCAACGCTACAACACCCATGACACAGAGATCCAGGCAGAACCATTAACATATCATTATCTTCGCGTACCCCCTCCAGCACATTTCTCACTCAGAAGATGATCCCATCCAATCTACACTCAGTCATATGCGATATGAGATGCAGTCTATTTCCCAGAAAGCCAAGAACCATACATATTTCTTGGAATGATGTCTAGACCAGCATATCGTGATAGGAGTAGAGTGGAATACAAGGCAGAGTTCAAGGCACCATCCCATCCTGATTACCCTGCCCACTCCATTCGACTCACTCTTAAACACAAAATGAGAGTGCACGACTGTATACCTATTAGTCCTCCTACTCCCAGACCCCTATCCTTGGATTGGATACTGGGGAAATTGCGGAAGATATGTTGCCTGTGACCTGGAAATACTCTGAGATGACTCAGTCCCCTGACTCATCCTAAGGCCCCTCAGGAGTAATGGACAAGGTTGTTAGATGTTTATTGATGGACTTCCTTATTGTTTCTTTTATATGTTTTCTCTTTTCTTAGCATGACTCAGACCTGTTTCCTATTCTATTAGTCTTTTCTCATTGTTACTCATCATCCTTACCTTTTTGGTTAGTCTTCCCCTATTATAGCTCCTAGCCCCTATTTGCACAGCCTCAATGTTATACCATTTCTCCAGAGTTTCTCCATAGTTTCCTCTTTTATATACTTTGTTCTCGTGCTTTGTTATTCAACTGACATTGGGTTGGCCAAACCTGTGCTATTCCCTACCGGTGAATAGAGGGTGTGTTGTTCAGTCGGAGGGCTGAAGATTGGCGGTGGAGGTTGTATAAACTGAGTGGGATAGGTGAACAGAAATGGCTGAGAGTAAAGGTGTGTCCATGCATATCGAGTAGGGTTGTCCTAGAAAGGGAACACATCCACATGATTCATTCCAGAGGTTAGAACAGCTGTGACCTCAGCAAGGTCATGACAGTCACTCACATCCCTGGATGAAGTGGAAATATATTATTAAGTATATCATGATTTATCTATGGTTTTACTCGTATTTCTCCATAGACACCATCATTGCTAGATGGTCAACTAGCCCCTTGCATACCCACAGATATTATCACATGACCACATGTGATGTCAAGCCATATTGGGCTAGTTCTATCAGGGCATACACCCAGCCATCTGGAATGCTGGGAATAGTCTCTGATACATACCATAAGACACTCACATTGATACTATAAGCTAATGGTATCAGAGTCACTCATATGTAACTGTTGTATACTCACACATTGTTTTGGAACCTGTCAAGACTGTGGTGTTAAGTTAATAACACTTCCAATCTCTATGACTGTGGAATAAACAAGTCTAAGAGAATACTAAACTTTGCTGCAGCACAACTCTGGAAATAATTTAATATTTGTACCTTGGTTACAATCCTTTGTAATAACTTGACAAAGTTAAGACGACTGGATTACAATGCGTTTCTTAGCAGCAAAGACTAATAGTCTGCAAAGTCTGTATTAGGCTCACGGACACTATCGGGGTCCAAGTATTCCTAAAAAAGGGAATGCACTCAGAGGCTAGAGGAAATAAGTGGATTGACTTGAGATTCAAGTTAATTCACTCTGAGGTAAAGACAGGACAAATGTATTGCTTGCGAAGCAACAACACTTAACTGTAGAGTATCTCTGGTCAGGAAAATCAACTGAGCAGATCAACCCTTAAAGCAGAATGTAATCGACTAGAAAATCAATAGCCAATCTCACCCTGTAGAATCACAAGGATGTCACCCACCCTTGGTGTCAAGCAGGAAAATCAACTACTTAACTAAGACTAATACAGGAAAATCAACTGCACTAATCCCTGTCACTGGAAAATCAACAGATGACTAAGAAAAGAGTCACACAAGTCATACAGACTGGTAGGATAGAAGCTGATGTATATTGTTCTTTTTGGGGGGCCATATGTCCTCCTTTTATATTGTATTTACACTAGGGCGAGAACTTCTATCTATTAATGGACATGGAAGGTTGTAGAACATTCTAGAAGGTTCCTAGCCAATCAACTTTCAGTACCTGACTATGAGTCATTTCCTTGCATAGCCTTGATCATGCACAGACCATGTACACAGCTTTTATGCCATATATGTACATTATTTTGGTCTATTTACACTGGCTATGTCAAGCCTTGCATAGCCCCATACCTGTGCTAAAATAGCTAGCATAGCCATGAAGCAGTGCTGTTGCAATGGGCACAGCATTGTGCCTATGCACTTGGTAACTAATTCAAACTCCACACTGAGTTTGAATTATTACTGGTTTTGGGAATGATTAGCAAACTCAGCTGAGTTTGTGGACTCATGTGGACACTGTAGTTGGGCTTCAACAAAATAAAGGGCTTTTAGCCTCGAAAAAAAATCAGGAAAAATAGGAGAAAAATGTGATG
This sequence comes from Gomphus sp. MG54, assembly GCA_003314385.1. NCBI lineage: Eukaryota > Fungi > Basidiomycota > Agaricomycetes > Gomphales > Gomphaceae > Gomphus > Gomphus sp. MG54. The sequence goes on along the minus strand of QLPG01013976.1, from coordinate 11,213 downwards.
AATTTGAGGCTATTGGATACTACATTTAGATACCCAAAGACTAAATTTTATGCCACAATTTTAGTGACAAAAAGCGAAATTAAGCGAAAATAAAATAAGCAAATTAGGAGAGAAATAGCTGGCACCATTGGGTGCTTTTTGTAGACTAGACCTAAGGAGCCATAATCCCCCACACACATCCCCCATAGCTGCCTCCCTGGGTTGGCACTTAGTCAAATCCAAAACCTTCGCATCATGTGGTAGGCTGCATACACCCAATCATAATAAAGAATAACAACATATTAGATAAATATAAAACAAATATATCATCTAGATAACACTCCTCCATAGTCACCTGGGACATTTGCCTAGAGGCCTAACCTGTGCCATTCCCTAAACACAGGGTTGTGTTGATGCTCCAGTCAGCAGAGCTAATATGGAGGTCATCACTGACTGAGATGACTAAGTGGAGTGATGGGAATATAGTAGTCTCAGTCATCAATGACTGACGCAGTATAAGAAGCAGACATGTAGACAGACATACCTCAGTGAATTGCCCTTTCACTGAGATATGTACCATTGCATTTATTATAAGACTGTATAGGCTCATTTTATTTTGTAGCTACTTGTCTCTAGGTATGATAATAGGAAGGACACAGTGAATTGCCCTTTCACTGAGCTACTTGTCTCTAGATTACTGCACTCATTCAAACAGGTTATGGGCCCTGCAGAGCCTAGTATGTCTTCATCTAACTTCAAGTCATTTGTCATCCCCAAGCTTGCCTGAGATACACAAAATGGGTTACCTAGAAGAGTCAGACATTAGCTACACTGGCATCAACCCTGTTGGAGATCCCTTATACCTTATATACTGCAGAAAAAAAAAAAAAAAGCATTAAAATACTAAAGTACAAAAACATGACTGACTCCTTCTTGTACCATTAGTATTATAATTAATTAGCTTTGGAATGCTAATTCAATTTGTCTCTTATGTTCAAATATTCCTAATAGTATTTTCTTATCCTTCCTGGTGCTTCACAAAGCTCCCCAATACTCCCATTACATTTAACACTATTTACTTTGTTCACCACCGAAGGTTTGCCCCCATTTTCAAACTCCGCTGGCCAGTTAATCGGACTACAGCAGGATTCAAGCCCAGAGTCAAGTTACCGGATTCTCCATAGAAACACACTAGATATTAGCCTGAGACACCCCTGTCTCATACAAATATTATGGTGAAACACTATATTGTCCCTGCATAGTCTCTGCCCTTAGTTACATACCTAAATCCGGTCTAAATTGCCCTTTTTATTGCTAAATAAGGGAAATAGTTAGAAATAGATTCAGGAACTTCTACAAGCTTCCAGCACCTTCCATCACTTTCTGTAAAGTGCCACCAGGTTCTGGAAGACTTTCCTTATTTAGATAGATTAGTCAGGAGATAGTTAGCTTACTAATCAGCCTGTAAATTAATATAAAAAGAGGCCTTCTTGCCCCCTTTTTGTCAAGATTCGGTGATGCCGAGATATCAGTTAAGTCCTGCAAACCATTGCAGGGTGGCTAGGCTTCAACGTGCCCGTGTGTTGCGCCCTGCTGTTCCGTGCGTGCCACTAATTTGGATAGTGAGAGGAGCCTCAAGAGGATGCCAAGGGCGTCGGCTCGAGCGAAGGACTTTAGAAATAGGGAGCGGACAAGGGGGTGCGAATCAATTGATATTCTGAGTGAAGAACTATCTACATACATCCCGCTACTTTTATAGTTAAGAAGCAAGATGTGGAACAGGGTGGCATAAGGAATGGAGACAATAAGGTATGAGGCAACCACATGGAGGCATTGTCCACAGTGATCAGAAATAGAATAAGGAATGTAAGCGGTATTAGAAAAATAGGGTATGGCTGAAAATAAGATAATGAAATGGTGGGCAGGAATAGAACAATAGAGGATGGCCTAAGATAAAACAATGGCAATGGCCAGGACAATGAGTGGCCGTCATGTTGTTCGGGGGAAACGGGTTAAGGAGTGGATAGGGGGTGAAGGAACAATGAAAGGGGATGTACGAGAGGAGTGGTCCATACGATGTACCAGATGTACTGAGCCGAGGCCGCGCGGTGGTGCGAGATGATGTGGGTAAGGGCCGGTTGGTCGGTATTCCCGAGTGAGTCGGTACTCAGTGTTGTGGGCTTGACACTTTTGAAGAAATCAATTTATCTTATCTCCTTACACTTGCCAGTGTGACATTGTGACTCAGTACTCTTAGTCAGCTGTTGATAGTCCAGCTCCTAGGTTTACATAATATCAGTTTAAAAGTCGGGGAATGATACTTCGGTTGTGTTTAAGTTATTTGGTGCATTCTTCTATCTTTTATTCCGTGTATATGTTTTAATGACGAGTATCCTGACGAGTATGTCGATGGTTCCAAATGTTCGACGAGACGAATGAGACAGACACCGACTTGAGACCTCGAATACGTATAGAGGCATCGACTGAATCGATCGGTTGAGACGTGAGTAAGACTGAGAAACTGAGGACTGTAATTTCTACTCGCAACTAACTACTCCTTTTAAACAAGAATTGCATACTGCGGGAAAGTCAGGGTCATCCTGATATTGCGTCATTGTTCGAACATGTATACAGGGTCGCCGTCTTGCTTCTCAATTGTTCCTTCCTACCAACACTCGCTTCCCCAACTGAATCGCATTACATGTGGAATAACTCTCATCAATGGTACGTGCCTGTTCCCTAAGTCCTTTTCCATCGGAAAACCCCTCTAACTTCGTCATCTCCCTCTCGTCATCTCCTTGTATGTGTTCCGATATCGCTGCCTGTTGCCCCTTGCTTTGTGAGTCTGTTTCCCTACACATCTTGTGTCAATCCTAATCCTGTTCTACCAATCCCCTTTTGCTCTCTACACATCATCCTTCCCCTACGGTTCCTTGGCTCCTCCAGTTGTTCGTATGTGTACTGTGTAACACGTCGTAGTGTATTTGTTCGGTGTCATAAATGTTTGTGAGTCTTGTCATTTGGTCATCCGTTTATCCACATGTGCCCATCTTTGACCCCTTTCCCCATTTCTCCTCGCTCTCCGCTCTCCGCTCTCCACTCCTTCCGCCCCCCATCACAACATACCCCTTCAAACTTGTACAACTCCTAAGATCGTTAGGAGATGTACATGTTTGTGCGGCGGCAAGGCTTTGGTGAGAATATTGGCTGGGTTTCGCAATGTTGGGATGTAGTATAGCTTCAGGTTACCGGCATTGATCTGATCTCGCGTGTAGTGGTAGTGGGTATCGACATGTTTCGTTCGTGATGTATTAACATCGTCCTTAGCGAATGAGATGAATGATTGGTTGTCTGTGAACAGCGGTACCGGCCTGAAGTTGCGTTTGAAGTCTTTTCCAAGCCTGATAAGCCAAATGCCCTCCGTCGACGTGACCGCTCCTGCAACCAACTCAGACTCCATACTGGAGCAAGTAACGAGTCCCTGCTTCTTCGACGCCCAGGAGATCGGCGAACCATTAAACATGTATACCCATCTGGAGGTGGATTCTCTGTCATTGACATCCCCGGCAAAGTCGGCGTCCGTGTAACCAATGAGGTCGTGTGTGTAACCCTCCATGCTGTCTCGTTCGGTCGTATATAGGATTCCATGTTCCCTCGTGTTAAGTAGGTAGCGTAGTATACGTGTGGCGGCTTCCCAGTGATCGGCCGATGGGTTCGATGTGAATTGGGCACATTTGTTCATTGTGTACGTTATGTTGGGGCACGTGGTAATGGAACAGTAGTTAATAAGCGATGCATATCTAAGATCCATCGATGGTGTATCGGTTTTGGGACTGGGTCAAAGGTTATGTAGGTGATCCATGGGAGAATTGACTGGTTTTCCGGCCACGATCTCGAAGAATTTCGCGATTGTGTCGATGAAGGCCGGTTGGGAGATGTGAATGGTTCCCAGGTGTCTATCGCGAGTAATTTTAATGCCCAATAAACGTTCTGGCTCACCGAGATCCTGAATCTCAAAGCTGTCTTTAATGTCTTTGATCATTTGCTCCATCGATGATTTTGAATTGGACGCAAGCAGGCCGTCGTCGACATACCACCCGGCGATCTCCATTGTGCTGTCTTCGTTAAACTGGGTGAATATTGTTGGATCGGCCTCTCCTGCATGGAAACCGGCCTTCTCAAGCTCCCTCCTCAACATCTGATGCCACACTCTCCCCGACTGCTTCAACCCATAAATCCCCTTATTCAACTTGCACACCATGTGCTCCTTCCCTTCCTCTACAAATCCCTTGGGCTGGCGCATGTACACGTCCTCCTCAAGAACGCCATTGAGATACGTGCCTTTCACGTCCACATGTTGAAGTTCAAGGTTGTACTTTGATGCCAGGGCTAATATGAGTCGAATCGAAGTGAACTTGATTGTCGGAGAATATGTTTCGTTAAAATCGATGCCCTGAACCTGTGAGAAACCCTGAGCAACAAGTTGAGACTTTAACTTATCGATGTGTCCCAGGTTGTCTCGTTTTACTCTGAACGTCCACTGGCTTCCTACAATATTGACTCCTGGCGGCTTCTCAGCCAGTGTCCACATGTTGTACCCCTTCAAGGTGTCAAACTTGTCTTGACAGGCCGCTCGCCATTGATCTGCATTCAGCATTCTCATCGCCTCCTTGTAACTTGCCGGCTCATCCTCAGCTAGTACCACAAAGGCAAACTTGTTGGTCATCGCACTCAAGAGACCGTATGCTGGGTTGTCCACTTTGTGTCTGAGGGGTGCCGGCCGTTTCCCTCTCCCGTACACATCGTTCAAAGGGTCGAGCCAAGGACCTTTGTCGAATTCCTTTGGTGCTTGTAACTGGTTGCTATCAATCGGCGGCGGTTGGATTTCGACAACACTCTCGACCTCTGCTTCCTCCACTCTCTCGTCACTCTCCACTACCCCCATTGCTTGTCCATCATCGCTCATTTGTGCCACCAGCGTTGGGATGTCCAGCCACTCAGCCTCAGGTGTTGGGGTCGAAGCTGGGGTGATCATAATGCATGTGTTATTGACTAGGAGTTCTGGGGTGTCATCATCGTCGGTGGCATGTATAGTAATCCTCTCTATGTGCTTAGCTTCATCAAAAATAACGTCCCTGACTTTTATGACCCTATGTGTTCGCGGGATGTAAACCTTATATGCCTTTGAGTTATTGTAGTAGCCGACAAATATGCCTTCGACCCACTTGAAGTCGCCTTTTCCTCTCCAATCTATCCTAGGTCGTGTTCCCCAAAAAGCTTGATACGGTGACATCCCGATTCGTGTGTGTAGAATGTGTGTTCTAATGAAATTGACCGTGTGTATGGTAGCAACCCAGAAACATTTCGACAGCCCGGATTCATGTTGTAATGTGAGTGTGCCCTCTTGCAAGGTCCTGTTGTACCGTTCGGCGATGCCGTTGTGTTCAGGGGTGTATGGTGGGGTTGTTTCATGTATGATGCCGCTATCCATGCATATCTTCTGAAAATGATGACTGGTGTATTCGCCGCCATTGTCCGTTCTGATGCATTTGATTGTTATCTTCTTCTGTCATAGTAGCCAAGCAATGTATTCTTTAAATGATGTGGCGATGGTTGAACATTCCTTGTTTTTGAGGAAGTCAATCTTGGCCAATCTGGAAGTTGAGTCGATCCAGGTAATGAAGTACTTGAAGCCATTGAATGACGTTTCGAACGGTCCACACATGTCTGATACTACGATGTCGCCTATGTTAGCAGGTAATTCTTCAACATGCAAGAATGGAGATTGTATCTGTTTTCCGAATGGGCAGTCTATACACTGAGGTATAGGCCCTTTGTGGTCATATGGATGGAAGCCGATGGCCATCTGTTTCCTTTTCATGTTTTCAATTGTTCTGTAATTTGCATGCGCTAGCCTGTGGTGCCATAGTACGAGATTGGAGGGCTCGCCGGAGAATTTGGCTGTTTCTGGTGCATCTCTGGGGATTCTAACCGCAAGGAAAGCGAACAGGTTGTTTTCGTAAAAGCCATATGCGATGGCTCTGCTGGCGTGACATAGGTATGTGCTGTCTCCTCCAAATACGGCGCTGACATTTCCCTTGATCATTCTTCCTATGGAAAGTAGGTTAGTTTGTAGCTTAGGGACGTATATGACATCTGTTAAAGTGATTCGGACGTCGTCTAGGCCGTACTTGGGATCTGAGATAATTTTGATTCGAACGGTGCCTCGTTTGGTGGCCATGAAGAGGTCGCCACTTGCAGTTTGAATTTTGACCGGTGCACAGTCATGCAGTGATTCGAATAAATTGATGTTTCCGCATAGATGGCTTTAGGCGGCTGTGTTGGCCAACCAATAGTGTGCCTTGTCGTCCATAGATGTGAGGGCCTCGGTAGTGATGGAACTAAAAACCGGTCTAGCTGCGATGGCCGTGTCATCTGTAACAGTAGCTACGAATAGAAAGTCGTTGGTTGGTTTGGGTGTCTTTTGTTCCATTGTTGCTTCATTTGCTTTATTCGCCTGAGGTATTGGCTGAGAGACTGGCGGTTGGTTGGTTACGGCGTTGGTCTGCTGTATGGCCGGGAGGTTTTGCATATAATTCATCCTCCACGGTGTTGGCCTGGCTGCTCGCCCACCGGGTGCCCAACATCTAGATGTGGAGTGTCCGTTTTTGCCACAATTATTGCAATGATAAGCTGGTCTCACATTGTTTCTAAATTGAATCGGCTATTGCTGATATTGTTGGGATTGTTGAGCCTGTTGAGACCATTGATACTGCTGAGGTTGCCGGTTGAATTGGTGTGGTTGAATTGGCAATTGTCATTGAGGTTGCTGGTTGTTTTGCTGTTGTTGTTGCGGCTGTGTGTTATGGGGAGCGATGGTGGCTTGAGCAGGGGGTACCGCAGACTGCCTCTGTGGTCTGGCCTGGGCGATGAATGCTGATACACCGTGGGTCTCCATTTCTAGAGCGATCAGGTCCGCTTCATGTGCCTCGAGATGGGTTTCGATTTCTCTGGGTATGCTGGTGATCATCCGTATGACTTGTGCGATTGGCCTCCATGATTCTGGTATGTTCCTGAGTAATGTGGCTGCATGAGTGGAGTCAGTGATGTCTTCACCCATTCGTTTAAGCTGCTCTCGGTACTCCTTCATTGTAGTAATGTAAGACCTAACCGACTGTCCCTCTGTCATATGATAATGCTCGTATCGCTTCCGGACAATGCTGACTTTGCTCGGATCCTTTGATTCGAAACAGTTGAGTAATATTTTCCAGGCCTCTGATGCGATCGTGGTTTCTTCAATTTCGGTTTGTAGATCTGATGAGATGCACATGAGGATTTGATAGTACGTCGAATTGTTCCTGATTTTCCATTCGCTTTGAAGCTGAGCGAGTGTTTCCATTCCGGTAGCTCTAGTAGGTTCCATGTCCGTTCCATCAAGAATCCCGTCAAGATCTCTTTCCTTTATTGTAGCTATCATCTTCCTCTTCCATGATCCCCAATTCTCCCCGTCTAGCTCTGGCTTTATGTCCCTAAATTTGTTGACATCGTGCCTAGGGAGTGTGTATGCCATGTGAGTTGTTGAGACCTTTAATCTATCAGTTTAAAAGTCGGGGAATGATACTTCGGTTGTGTTTAAGTTGTTTGGTGCATTCTTCTATCTTTTATTCCGTGTATATGTTTTAATGACGAGTATCCTGACGAGTATGTCGATGGTTCCAAACGTTCGATGAGACGAATAAGACAGACAGCAACTCGAGACCTCGAATACGTACAGAGGCGTCGACTGAATTGATCAGTTGAGACGTGAGTAAGACTGAGAAACTGTGGACTGTAATTTCTACTCGCAACTAACTACTCCTTTTATACAAGAATTGCGTACTGCAGGAAAGTCAGGGTCATCCTGATACGGCGTCGTTGTTCAAACGTGTATACAGGGTCGCCGTCTCGCTTCTCGATAGTTCCTTCCTACCAACACTCGCTTCCCCAACTGAATCGCGTTACATGTGGAATAATTCTCATCAATGGTACGTGCCTGTTCCCTAAGTCCTTTTCCATTGGAAAAACCCTCTAAATTCGTCATCTCCCTCTCGTCGTCTCCTCGTACGTGTTCCGATATCGCTGCCTGTTTCCCCTTGCTTTGTGAGTCTGTTTCCCTACACATCTTGTGTCAATCCTAATCCTGTTCTACCAATCCCCTTTTGCTCTCTACACATCATCCTTCCCCTACGGTTCCTTCACTCCTCCGGTTGTTCGTATGTGTACTGTGTAACGTGTCGTAGTGTATTCGTTCGGTGTCGTAAATGTTTGTGAGTCTTGTCATTTGGTCATCCGTTTATCCACATGTGCCCATCTTTGACCCCTTTCCCCATTTCTCCTCGCTCTCCGCTCTCCGCTCTCCACTCCTTCCGCCCCCCATCACAACACATAATAGTAATACTGTTGATTGTCTGGTATTATTGTTATTTCTCATATATTAATACTGTTGATTGTCTGGTATTAGTATTAGATTCAGCATAAGTAGTTGATTGTCCTGCTTAGTAAAACTGATTCTACAGAGTGAGATTGTTCTGTTGATTGTCCAGTTCAATTGCCTCTCTATCCCTGAGGGTTTCTAATCAGTTTCTGATTAAAGACTCTTTTGTCTCTTGAGATTACTTCACTGTAATTTCTGTCTTGGCCTCACCCTTATTTTAGAGTGCATTGACTGGATAATCCATTCAGTCCACTTACTTCCTCTTTCCTCTAAGTGCATTCCCTTTCATTTGAATATCTCTGGACCCCTAAGTGTCCTGAACCTACAGACATTGATAGTCTCATTCATTGCTGCTAAAAAATGTATCACTTTCTTGTCGTATTAGCTTGCTAGAGTTATTACACAGTTTGTGACCAAGGTACAAATATTAAATTATTTCCGGAGTTGTGCTGCAGCAGGGTTTGAAACTCTTCTTCGTCTCACTTCACTTCACACAGTGCTTGACCGAAGTGTTATATCTTTAACACCAAGGTCTTGTCCAGGTTCCAAAACAAACCCAGGATGCCAAGCATTGTTAAGGATTTGACATTCAGCCCAAATATCTCTTCTTCTGATCATTGGCAACCAGGACCTGATAATATTGGAGAGGTGTATGGGTTTTATTCATTATTATCCCTGATATCCACCTTTGGTAGGAGTTTGAATTTTGATGTTATTTTTGCAGCTGTGTGACTCTGTGACCTCAATTCTTTTCTAAGAGAATGAGGTATGAGATCAAGTTTATTTTGATATTTCATACAATTGTTAACCATCTTTCTAGATAGTATTTCAAGTAGCTAGCTACTTCTAATATGAGCTCTTTTCCAAGAGACAGAGATAGTATTTCAGGTATATTTCAGTCATTATATTATAATAAGTGTCATCTAGATGGGATGGGACTGCCTGAATCCTGATGAGATTATGAGCAAATTGCAGTAGGTTTGAAGAATTTATAGGCAATCTATTTAATTTTATCTCCTCAGTGTAGTCAACAACTACTTGTATATTCGGAAAATATACCTATTTAATTTTATCTTACAAAAGAATAGAGAAATTAGCCTTAAAGGCTTGTACAATATATTATACAACTCACCTCCTCAGTGTAGTCAACAACTGAGGAGGGAGGCATGCGCGGGTTGTGTTTCACCCGCATATACCCTGCAACCGGCCCTTGACCCTATCGAAGGTTTGAGCCAGGCTGCCGGTCCCAATCCAGGGAGCTGGCCACACATGTCGCGTCGTGCGTGGACAAGCACCCATAAGTAGCGTACATAGGAAAGAATGAATAACTCCCTCAATATTGAGGGTAAAAATACAAATAAAAGTGAGAAAAATTCAGAATTTAAAAGCGCACAGAGTGATACTAAAATCGATATAATATTACAATATATTGAGATTGGCCTCTCAGGGGTGAGATGCAAGTTTGCACCCTACAAATCCCTCCTCTGATCCTAACCTACCCTAAAGGTCATATAAGGAGGAGGAGCAGCTGGATGATCTGGAGAAACACTGGGATGATTACAACCAGTGAGAGGCCACAATCATGGCCCAAATTTCCACCACAGTCCCTGACAGGGTCCTTATTGAAGTAAGGAACCTGACCACAGCAAAGGAGGTCTGGGATGTAGTATGTTGTTATGATATAAGGAAATGACATAGTTGTAATTCAAAGTAATATCTCCCAAAGGTGAAGCAATGGCCAGGTTCTGAATAGGGTATGGCTTCAACTTGTGTGTTGAGCCCACCAGACTGCACTGGACCCTAATTTCATAAAGTTGAGAGCAGAAATGAAGACTGAGATGAATGGAAGAATCTTAGTCAAAATCTTAGTTGATTGTCTGACTGAAGAACTGTCAGCAACAACAAGAGCTTCAATACTGGAGAGTGGAAGAGGGAAATGAGCAATGATACTTGTCGGTGTATTGACCAGCTCAAGACTGAGCTTTAACTAATTACCTAAGAACTATACATATGGTCTGGCGGAGTAGCGGAGTCCTATAACAAGTAATAGAGAAAGGAGTAGAGAAATCATGACATTACCCCCCCTTTTAAGGTCAATGTCCTCATTGATGATGTATGCATTGATCATTGCTTGTCTACTGAGTGATCCAAAGTACCAGGTTGGAGGGGCTAGTGCTTGTTTGGTATAAGCGCCTATGTTGCTCATTCATTATCCCTCCCACTTGCAGTCTCGTCCGACAGAGGTGGTGAGAAGAAGGTAAATGACCCCTGCACTCATCCTAGCCGTCATGCCGGCATGCATGATTGGTGGGGCATCCTTTTTGTGAGAAGAAGGTAAAGCAGGGGTCACAGACTTGTTAGTTAGTCTTCCTGTTGTGCCGGTGTACATTCAACCTCCCTGGAGCAAGACCCTCTGGAGCTCTCTGCTAGCCATGGATCCCTTTCTCATTGCACTGGCATGTGCAACAATTACAGGTTGTTTCTCCGTCATGCCAGTGTGCGCGGCAACTCATTTTTTTTCTTTTACAGGTTTTTCCGTCGTCGCGCCGGCATGCATGGCGACTCGATCCTTTTTGTTATGCCTGCATGGGTTTGCACCTGTGCACCTGTCACGTTCACCATCACACTTGCTGTTGCATATTGGTGCACCGCCCTTGCACCTGCACCTGCACCTGCACCTGCACCTGCACCTGCACCCGCTGTGTTGTGACGAACGGTGGAAGGAATGGAGAAGGGAGTGAGGGATGAGAAAAGAACCAAA
>QLPG01013975.1:0-11641 GCA_003314385.1 Gomphus sp. MG54 | reverse complement strand
GACAGATGCATCAGATTATGCTTTAGCAGCTATACTCTCCCAACACTCCCCAGATGGCAAGCTTCATCCTGTCGCATTTCATTCCCGAACTTTCACCTCTCCAGAACTCAATTACGACGTTCACAACAAAGAACTGCTCGTGATTTTTGAAGCTTTTCAAAAGTGGCATCATTACTTAGAAGGTTCCGGCGACCCTGTCAATGTCATCACTGATCATAAGAACTTGGAGTACTTTTGTACAACCAAGTTGTTGACTAGATGTCAAGCTAGGTGGTCGGAATACCTCTCTCAGTTTAATCTTGTCATCTGTTTCAGACCAGGTCATTTGGGCACTAAACCTGATTCACTCACTAGATGATGGGACATCTACCTTAAGGAGGGGATGAGCGACTACACCACCATTAATCCCCAGAACCTTCGACCCATCTTCTCTCAACATCAGTTGACCACATCCCTTCGAGCCACGAGCCTCGTCGAACCAGTACTGAGGGCCTCTGTCAAGTACATGTACCGAGACCGGTCGATTCGGCATTGCCAACTGAGCAACTATCCTATATCCACGACCAAGTGTCCATGCTGCATGCATAACATTTGGTATGCCAGTCTCGGCTCGGCACGTCCACCATCTACACTCCCTGTCTTCAGCCTTCGGTCCATCTCCCCTCGGGACCTCCTGTCCTTGTATTATCCCCTGTCATGACTCCATTGTGTTATACTTGGCCACTCCCTATTGTCCTATCCTTGGCTACGTCTCTATTATCTTATCCCTTATTGTTTTATCCCTGTTTTGCATCCCTTCATTCTAATTTTATCCATTGTGGACAATAACCACATGCTCTGCATACCTTGTTGTCTCACATTCCTTATTCCACATGTCGCTTCTTAACCTATATAAGTAGGACATGCATGTATATATTTCCTCATTCTGGGTATCGAATAGGCTTAGGCCCTTCTACCTTCTTCTCCTCTGTTAAGTCCTTGACTTGGGCCGGCATCATCAGCATCCTCCCAAGTATCTGTCTGTCGCAAAACCAGTGGCACACATGGCAAGTAGGGCGTAACGCACGAGTATGTTGAAGCCAATGCCACTACTCTTGGCCTGCAGGACTTGGCCATAGTCCGCCCGACCTTTCGACAACACCCCTTGGCAGTACCAAAGTCTGTCAGTAACCGAAGCCTGACAGCCTCGACTCTTATGGACACCGAGCATATCCTGAATGACATCAGACTCCATCTTCCCTCTGACTCCTTAGCCCAGAAACACCTCGCAAATAACGACGACCCGAAGTGGCAGACTAATTCCAATGGTCTGTTGCTATTTGATGATTGAATCTATGTTCCCGAGGCCCAAGACTTGTGCTTATACATGTTACAACATAAACATGATCACATTCTTTCTGGACACTTTGGAATTAACAAAACCATAGACCTTGTCAGATGTGACTACAATTGGCCTAGCATGTGCTCATTCGTTAAAGACTACTGCAAGTCCTGCACGATGTGTATGTGGAATAAATCGCAATGTCACAAGCCATATGGATTACTCAAACAGCTTCCAGTACTAGACAAACCCTGGAACTCGATATCCATGGACTTCATTGAGCAGCTCCCCACATCCTTGGGATTCACAGCCATCCTAGTCATAGTCGACCGCTTCACCAAACAGTCTATCTTCATTCCTACTTCTGTCACCATCACTTCCTCTCAGCTCGCAGAACTCTTTGTACTTCATGTATTCTCCAAACATGGCATTCCTTCTCACGTCACTTCAGATAGAGGCTCGGAATTTGTGTCCCACTTCTGGCATTCTCTTGGGAAGGCCCTTGACATGAAGTTGCACTTTACCTCAGGCTATCACCCAGAAGGCAATGGCCAGACCAAGCATACTAATCAGACATTAGAACAGTACCTCCGCGTCTATTGCAACTATCAACAAGACAACTGGGCCTCACTATTTCCCCTTGCAGAGTTTGCCTATATGTAACAATGCTCCCAGTGCCACCACTGGAATCTCGCCTTTCTTTGCCAACAAAGGCTATCATCCCAATCTCGCCATTCATCCTGAATGCAACCTCGCTTCATCACGAGCACAAGACTTCATAGTTGACCTGGATGAGTTGCATCAGCAACTTCGAACCAACATCCTCGATGCTCAACAAATGTACCAATCTTCAGCTGATGCCAAACGACTCCCATCCCCAGACTTCGCCATTGGCAGTCTCGCGTTTATCAAAGCCAAATTTCTCAGGACCACCCATCCTGAAAAAAAGCTAGCTGAGAAGTTTTTGGATCCATTTGAAATCATTGCACGTCCCGGTACTCACTCTGTTACTCTGAAACTCCCAGGTTACATGAATGCAGTACATCCTGTATTCCACGTTTCAATGCTTGAGCCAGCCACTCCTAATCGCATTCCTAATCGCATTCAACCACCTCCACCCCCAGTCATAATTGACGGCGAATCCGAATTTGAGATATCTGAGATCCTGGACTCGAAAATCAACAATAGACATACAGCGTGTAGGCTGTTGTACTTAGTGCGGTGGGCAGGATATGAGGACACAGATGAAGAAACTTCATGGCTCCTTGCAACAGAACTCAACCATGCTTCAGAACTCATTCAAGACTTTCACAAGTCATATCCAGATAAACCTGGACTATTACCCATTCCATAAGCACCTCACAATTTCTCTTCCGTTCACTCTCGCTCATTCCATTCATTATCACTCAAGCAGTTCAATTCTGTTCACTCCGTCTTCAAGTTCAAAAAAAATCCTCAATTCTGATTCACTCATTTCAACTCACAATTCAGCTTCTTCTTTCTGTTTTCAAGTTCAATCCTTAGTTTCCATTTCATCACTCCTTATTCCATTTCAACTCTATTCCGAACTTCAAATTCACATTCTATTTACCATTAAATCCTATTCTGCAAGCCCATCTCTACTTCCCCTTCTCCATCCAAGTCATCAAAGACATTCCTCGCATTTTCACCCCCAGTCACCCAATTTTCCCAAGTTCCATGTGCCCTTGGCAGCTCTGACAACTCCTTATTCTGCAACCTCTGATTCTGTAAAATCATCCACAACTCCCTCACCTCACCTCACAATTGAGTAGCCTCACCTTGCAATTCCTCATTTGTCATGCGGCTCTCCAATACCTGGAACTTGTGTTCCAAAAGCTCCTTATGATGCTCTTCGACGGACCGTTGCAATTCCAAGAGGGCAGCGGTCAATGCAATGACCGGTGAAGGGGCAGGAGGTGTAGAAGGCACGACTCTGGGAGGTAGCATGACCTCAGGAGCCGGTGGTGGAGGAGGTGGAGGGGTTGGCGCAGGCGGTGGAGGGGGTGGAGAAGTTTGTGCAGGAGGCAGTAGAGGGGTTGGTGGAGGTAGTGGAGGAGCTGGCGATGCCAACAAGACAGTGATCTGTGGTCTCTGTGCCACAGTAGGTGGAGGTGAAGATTTATGAGGAGGGTTAGGCGGTAGAGGGGGCTGAGGGGAATGGGGGTCAGGGAGGAAGAGGGGGGTACATCTGGGTTCCAACCTCAGCCTTTTCGAGGGACCCGCACTATCATCTTCATGTTCATCCTCTGGTGTACCTTCCCTTGTTTGCTTTTCCGATCTCGGACTTCCCTCATCCTCAGGATTCCACTCCTTAACCTTTCCCTTACCTTTCCTCTTACTTGTACCACGACCTCTCTCATTCACACTACAACCAACACCTCTCTCACTACACCACACGCATGCACCCAGATCCAGATCCAAGTCCCACTTCCTCAGACACATGTTGCACCACTTTTTGCAGTGATTGCAAGGTTTCCTGATGATGAAACCGTGAGACCAGGGTGTACAGTCATCTTGTTCACCCAACCTCGCATTTCAATAGAATACGCCATTCACATCGCCCTCGTCATTCCTCATCTGAAGATGAGCATACTGCAAAAGCAAAAAATCAATAAACACTTTAATTCTGAGGCAACTTTTACTCACCTTCACACTTTTCAAATTTGCCCCTTCGATCCAGGGCTCTCGCACATCTATGTGCTCTTGTTCGAGTAGTGCCTGGCTGCGCTCGATGGTAGACGATGTGGGGGATGGGATGGTGATGGGCAGATGCATTTCACCTTGGAGATAGGTGGGGATTGGTGAGGGGTTAGAACCCATGAGCTTTTGGATGTAGGCAGTGTTGATGTAGTATCCTTCCATTGGCAATGTCGACGATGGTTACCCCCTAAACTCCCTCATGACTTCTCTTATACGCACTTGCACTTCTGAACTCCAATGGGGCCACCGTTCTAGAACTTCATCTCCCTGGCCTTGTAGGACTCAGCCGTAAGGGGGGGATACTGTCAGGAACCGTAAGCCGGCAAGCCGACTATTCAATTCAGCCCATTCAGCCCAACTCCACTCTCGCTCGCTATTCAACATAACATCCTCAGCCCATGGACTATATGCACCTTGTGTATCTGTCTTGGTGTCACATGCTCCTGTCAATTCACTCTACTCATTTACATCACATCCCATATGCTTGCTATTCCATTCCGTCCTCATTTACATTTAATATCTTTTCATTACATTTCATTTCATTTTCATCTGTTCGCAATTCCGCTCAGTCCTTTATATCCAATCTGCTATTACGTTCCTTAGGGTAACTTCGTTGGGAATTGGAGTGACATGTCACTCCACAATGTCACGGAGGAGATCATTATTTGGGACACAGTATTTCTGTTTCTCGCTTTTCACAATCCTCGGCTTTCTCATTCTATTATAGGAATCTATTTGACTCCTAGTAGATTAGAAAGTAGTATAAAAGATCTTGTACTCATAGTTCAGTCTTCAGTCAGAAAATCAATCTTGATTTTGACTAAGGTTCCTCTGTTCACTTCTGTTCTGTCTCACCCTTACAAAATTGGGGACCGTGTGGTCTAGTGGGCGCAACACAATACGTTGAAGCCAAGCCCCAATCAGAACCTCGCCATTGTCTCACCTTTGGGAGATTAAATATATTATGATTATGTCCTTTCTCATCATCATAACAGGGTCAAAAAACTGCCCCAATGTTTATGCATTTAGGAAGATTGATATTTTGTAAAGGAATAACATCAGCAAAAGTTCTGAAAATTTCACATGATATACTAGAACATGTTGGCTATCTACCAACTTAAGAAATCATGTGAGTCCAATCAAAGCTCATTCCTCAATAAATCAAACAAAATAATCACTCATTGGGGCAGTTTTTTGACCCTCTATTATTTTACAATTTAATACTTTATATGACCTCCCTTTGCCTTTAAAACTGCCTGTATCCTCCTAGGCATGCTTTCTATTAGCTTCTGGCATGTCTCTGGTGGTATTTCAGTCCGCTCCTTTGCTACCCTGTCTCATAATTCATGTACTCCTTTGGGTAATATATTATATTGTTGGAGTTTGGCCTTGAGGTGTTGCCAGCGGTGTTCAATGGCATTTAGATCAGGGGATTGGGCAGGCCACTTCATGGAAATGATGTTATTGTCAGAAAACCACTGGTCTGCCTTATTTCAGGTATGTTTTGGATTATTATCCTATTAGAAGTACCACTTATCCTTTGCTATCTCTAAACTTTCAATGCTCTCCTCCACTCCCTCCTCTAAAATCTCACAATACTGCACTGCATCCATATTCTCCTACACCTCTATCAGCTTCCCCATCCTATTCTAGCCCATACAACCCCCAAACCATAAGTTATTCCTTTCTCCATATTAACAGTTGGTGTGGTAGTCCTGTCTGATACTGGTTCTCCTTGTTGCTTCCAAACATACACCTTCCCATCTGATCCAATCCTATTGATTTTTGTCTCATCAGTCTATAACATCCTCTTCCAGTCCTCCAAAGTCCAATTTTCATGGTATTGGGAAAACTTTAGACATTGCTAATGATGAGACCCCTTAAGCATAAGGACTTTCTTCTTTGTTGCTGATTTAAAGCCAGCTTCCTTATTCCTAACAGTCTGAGAAGTGAAAGAGGTAGATATGATGGAATTTATGAATTAGGTAGCTTGGACAGCATTTTCAAGGCTTCTTAGAGCTGATTTGACAGATAATTGACTATTTATCATAAGGGGAAAGCTTGGAAGGATGGCCACCAGGAGTGCATCATCACATTGCATATCTTCTCACACATCACCTACACTCCAGGGTTTTGTATGGGTGGAAGGGTAGTCTGTGGAAGATATGGCCTATGTGTCTGGGTGCTACCGGGAATTGCCAGTGGAACTCTTGTGTTTTCTGTCTTGCATTCCTCATATTTTTCTCTGGCACCCATGAATTCTCTTCTCTGAGGTATCTAACCCACTGTACCAGATATTGCCGTATTCCTCTATCCATTCTGGAGTCCAGAACTTCCTCTACTTCATACTTCAGTCCTTTTGGTGTCACCACTGGTAGAGAGGGTATTGGCTTTTGTTGTATGGAGGATGTGGGTGTTCAGGCAGGAAGTAGAAGGACAGTATTAAACACAGGATGGATATTCTTCCAATTGGGGAGTAGTCACAGTTTATAGGCACTTTCCCCTACTTTTGCTACAATTGGGAATGGGCCATATCATCTGTCTTCTAGTCTTTTTAAGGATTGGTTGGTGGTGACATTAAGGCCTTCCAAGTAAACCTTGTCCCCTATTTGATATTGTAGTACGTCTTGCCTTCCTTTGTCATAATTTTTCTTCATGTCTGATGCTACCTTTTCTAGTAATACTGCTGCCTCCTCTCTTATTTTCTTCATCCTTCTCTCAAACACATTTGCTGCCTCTATTTCTATCTCCTGTCATGGCTCTGTAGACTTCCTTAGATGCTGTCTATAGTTTAAGTAGAATGGAGAGTACCTTGTTGACACTTAGATTTTGTTATTATAGCTAAACTCTGTAAATGGGTTGGCAAACAGTCCCAGATACTGCTCCACCTCTTGGTTGATGTGTTCCATTTGTCCATCTGTCTAGGGATAATAGGCAGTTGAAGGGTTCATCTTTATCCCTGGCAGTCGGTATAGGTCTTTTGTGAACTTCAAGATAAATTGAGAGCACCTGTCACTGATCACCACCTCTGGGAGTTCAAAGTCTCTCTACATTATATCTCTGAAGATCCTTGCAATTCCTTCTGATGTAACCTTCCCATTTGTCACTGCCAATCTAATTAGTTTGGATAGTCTATCTACTACTACCATAATTGTATCATATCCCAGGCTTTGTGGTAATTGGGTGATGAGGTCCATCAATATATACTGCCAAATCCTTGTTAGGATTGCATTTAGAGCTAGAGTCTTCCTTGGTTTTTGTGAAAGGCAACAAATTCCCACAGTGATGTGTTCTTTCAACTGGGCCAAAAGGCCACTATGCCAGGTTATCTGGCATTAGTCTGTGGGCACTATTTAAATAGCAACTTGTTACATGTATTCACCAACCATTGCAATGGTATGTAACAGTTTTGCTGGGAATGTCTTTGTTTATTGACACCTACTGCACCCATCCACATACATTCTCACATCTCTATGTATCCTTGACCACCTGTTATGGTCCATATCCCTCAATAAAATACATTAGAGTTCCCACAACCACCTGTACCTTTCCAGGGATTTTCCAGCCACAGTCATTTGAGGATGGACATCTGACCAACCTTCCTGCAATTCCTCTCCCAAACCCACAGTTTCCAAATTCTAAAGCACTGTGATTCCATAACTATAATTCCAGCCCCATAGCAGGCATCTCAAAGGATCACCACATACCTAGCTCCCTTGTTCTCTCTCTTTCTATTGACCCCTTGTATTTCCTCCCTCCCCTGATCTTTAGACTGGACAGTAGATAATACAAGGAGTAGCTACATGTATATAACCCCTAGTTGACTGGACTATTTACCAGTATGAATATTGACTTAATTGCATCCTAGTTCTGACTCAAGTTCTGGCTTAATTCTGACTTAGTACCTCACACATTTCTGACTTTCCAAAATTAGGGACAGATGATCAAGGAGGGCACAACACATAAGTTGAAGCCAAGTCCCTCTGATTTCAAACACCCAAATGACTAGTTGTACCAATCTAATACTGCAACTGACCACCTCCCTAGGTCCTAGCACTTCATTGCCTGCTTCTGCCCCTTCTGCTCTTCATCTTTGACCTTACAACCTTTGACTTCCTTTATCTTTGGACCTTTGACCCCCTCTACAGAATCCTTTGGAAACTTATGGAAACTTTCCAGTATCATTATTTAAGCGCCTGACATGTGGAATTAACAGTATATTTGTACTTACACTCCTAATCATCATAAGATGCACCATGTGGGCACAAGCCCTACAGACAATCTCCCAGGTCTCCCTGTCATGCATCCATCCCCTATGATCCATCCATCGCTGGACCCAGCTTCCAGATGCCTCAGACCCCTACACCCCCTCTGGAACCATCATCCAAATCTAGAGTATCGAGCATGGGCCTAGCACTCGAATGAAACCAACCTGTTCCTTGTTCCCCAGAACAACCCCATGGCAACTCATCAATCATCTCTCTCTTCGAGGTTGCCTACCTTATGTCAGGAGCCGGATTCTGACGGACTTCGGTACTGCCGAAGGGTGTTGTCGAAAAGGTCGGGCGGACTATGGCCAAGTCCTGCAGGCCAAGAGTAGTGGCGTTGGCTTCAACGTACTTGTGCATTGCGCCCTACTTGCCGTGCGTGCCACTGTATTTGCAACAGACAGATACTCAGGGGGATGCTGAAGATGCCGGCCTGAGTTGAGGGCTTAACAGAGAGGAAGAAGGTAGAAGGGCCTAAGCCTAGTCGATACCCAGAATGAAGAAGTATGTACATGCATGTCCTACTTATATAGGTTAAGAAGCGACATGTGGAATAAGGAATGTGGGATAACAAGGTATGCAACACATGTGGTCATTGTCCACAACGAGTAAAATTAGAATAAGAGATGTCAGGTGGAAATAGAACAATGAAGGACAGAATAATAGGACGTGCCCTAGCACAATAGGAAGTGCCCGACTGTAAAACAAGGCCATGACCGAAGATAACACAAGGGCAGGAAGTGCCGAGGTGAGGCAGACCGAGGAGTGAGGAGTGGGTGTAGGAATGAGGGATGTGACCGATATGCGCGTCCAGCCGAGAACGACTCATCGAATGGTTCGTGCTTGGTTATTAATGGAGTATTTTAGTCGGTACCGCCGAGTTATCGGGTCCTCGGTACGTGTACTTGACACCTTAGCACTATGCTTGGTAGTGCCACCAACCTCAGGACCACCACCTGTGGCACCACCCCTTGTTGCATCACCCTTTGTTTCACCACCCACTGCAGTGCTACTACCTCCCATGTAACCAGGAGGAGCCCCCACCTATACCCAAACAATGTGCCATACCTTGCAAAGGCCATCACCATGCTAGCAAGCAACCTGGCCAGCCCTAAGAAGTCAGCTCCCTGTACAAAGGTCCAGGACCTGGACACTTTCAATAGATCTGATTTGAGAAAACTACAAGCATTCCTAGTATAGTGTAGCCTGAATTTCCATGATTGCCCTGATACTTTTGACTCCAATTATGCCAAGGTAACCTACATACTGTTGTACCTGACTAGAACCACCCTGGACTGGTTTGAACCAGCCCTCACCTCCCATGATGAGCCAGACTAGGTCTATGATTATGATGAGTTCATTTCCAAACTTAAACCCAACTTTGGCCCCCATAACCCTGAAGGAGAGGCTGAAGCTAACCTCGAGAATATCCGCATGCATGACAACTAGGACATCACGAAATATGTGGTTGAGTTCAAATGACTTGCCATCTGCATCCACTAGAGTAACACCACACTCCATCACCAGTTTTACAATGGGCTCCCTAGTAGGATCAAGGACAAGATCTCCTGAGTAGGGAAACCCCACTCCCTGCTCTAGCTCCACCTCCTATCCCAGTCCACTGACACCCATTATTGGGAACATCAATCAGAAGTTATAAGGGAATCTACCTCAACCCAAAACTCTAACCAACCCTATGATAAGGGGAAAGCCCCTGCCAATCTGTACCCAGCCCCTAATCCAGGCATAAGACTGCCAACTCTGGCCAACCCATAAACCCATCTGGCAGTAATAAGACTACTACAGACCTATCGTCCAAACTCAGAAAGGATGGAAAATTACACTGCAGGAATGGCAGCGCCACTTCGAATAGCACCTCTGCCTCTTTTGTAGCAGGCTGGGCCACACAGCCAAAGAATGCCTGAGATCCACTACCACAGCCAACAAGGGACATGCAGCCTTCATAGTAGAAGAAATTGAGGAGGATTCTAAAGCAATGGATGCTTTGGAATCAAAGGAATAGAAGCACAGGCCTCCGAATCTAGCATCAGTTATTCACTTTAGACACCAATGATGCTACTACAGAGTAAAAAAAACAACATATTCACTCTCTCAATCCTGAACACTCATGAACTTTGTCAAGACCTACAACTTTGCAATCACGATTCCAACATCTCCCTTATACCTGCAAAAATTGTCAAAAACTCAACCTGTTTCATAGAAATACCTCCAACCCTCTAAAAATCCATCAGATTATGGTTACTCGGCTATCCTTGGACACCATTTGCTCACCTGCTATGATCTGTTAATCAACAGGGCATTAAGTAATACTTCATTCAGATTCTCCTTCCTAACTGATTCTTGGTACCACTGAGCCCACAATTTCCACTCAGTGTTCAATCTGACCCTCCAAAAATATCTGCTCAGAAAACCCTGACCAACACGGACCCCCTGTCAAGTACACATACTGAGACCTGGTAATTTGGCAGTGCCGACCAAGCAGTCATCCTATGCCCATGTATAAGTGTCCATGCCATATGCATATCACTTGGTATACCAGTCTCAGCTCGACACATCCACCATCCACATTCCTTACCCATGACCCCTCACCTACTCTACCTAACTCACTATTCATTAATCCCACCATGCCTACTCCTCATTCCTCGATCCGCCTCACCTCAGGACTTCCTGTCCTTGTTTTATCTTTGGTCGCAACCATTGTTTTATAGTCAGGTACCCCCTATTGTCCTCTCCTTGGCCACATTTCTATTATTCTATCTTTTATTGTTCTATTCCCATTTGTGTTCCTTCACTCTAATTTTACTCATTGTGGACAATACCCACATGCTCTGCATACCTTATTGTCCCACATTCCTTATTCCACATATTGCTTCTTAAACCTATATAAGTAGGGCATGCATGTACATATTACCTCAGTCTGGGTATTGACTAGGCTTAGGCCCTTCTACCTTCTCCTCCTCTGTTAAGTCCTCTACTCAGGCCGGCATCATCGGCATCCTCCTATCCCATCTGTTGCAAATCAGTGGCATGCACAGAGAGTAGGGCACAATGCATGAGTACGTTGAAGCCAAAGCCATTACTTCTGGCCTGTAGGACTTGGCCGTTCCTGTCCGACCCCTCGGCATTCCAGAAGCTTGACACCTCCTACTGTTTTATAGATAAATGGTACCAAAAACACTGTAGATTTTTTTTCTTCAGACTAGAATCTGTTAATAACTTTGTTAAATACCTATCACTAAACTGTTGACATGGATTAAACTGTGGATTTTTTGAAAATTGCAGGACACCCTCTGAATTTCCGCAGAAGGCC
>QLPG01013972.1:0-11681 GCA_003314385.1 Gomphus sp. MG54 | reverse complement strand
GGCCTTTGGCTGGGCTCTGCTGAGGCTTTGGCTGGGCTCTGCTGAGGCTTTGGCTGGGCTCTGCTGGGCCTTTGGCTGGACTCTGCTGGGCCTTTGGCTGGGCTCTGCTGGGCCTTTGGCTGGGCTCTGCTGGGCCTTTGGCTGGGCTCTGCTGGGCCTTTGGCTGGGCTCTACTGGGGCTTTGGCTTGGCTTTGGCTTGCTCCTCTGCCCGGAGGGCAGGGGGTGGCTCGTTGGAGATGAATTCTAGCTAACCAATTTGTCAGAAATATCCGATAATTCACAACAATCACGAGTTGCTGTTTGAGGATGCCCGTAAATGCCTCCAGATGGGATCTGAGGCCATCAGCCACCACTGCCTCAACACCTATCGCTCGGCATTCACATGGATTCCTAAACAGTCCCTAATCCGACAGAAATATGCGACATCCTTATGCAGTGGACCTCCAGCTAAAGTTGTTGTTGGTCTGGAAGATTCATGGGGGCTGACATCCGAGCATGTCTTGCGACACCGTGCAGACGTACTTTCCGTGATGTTCTCTAGTGACGGCAGCCGAGTTGTATCTGGGTCGGAGGACAAGTCTGTTCGTATTTGGGACACGACTACGGGCGAGTTGGAACGCATCCTGGTGGGGCATTCAGACATGGTGCGTTGCGTTGCCATCTCGCATGATGGGACATGTGTCGTGTCTGGTTCGCGTGACGCGTCAGTGCGGCTCTGGGATGCAAATACAGGAGAGACGGTGCGCATATATGAGGGACATTCACACGCAGTGTATTCTGTGGCTCTCTCACCTGACGGGATGCGTGTTGTGTCTGGGTCGTTGAAGTCCATCCTGATCTGGAGTGTGGTTGCCGGGGAGACAGAGCAGGAATTAGGGGGACATTCAGATTGGGTAAATTCTGTGGCTTTCTCGCCCGATGGTACACGTGTCGTGTCTGGGTCGGATGATAAGACAGTGCGAATCTGGAATGGAGCAAAGGGAGAGATAGAGCACATATTGGAGGGTCATTCACATGAGGTTCATTCTGTCGCTTTCTCCCCCGACGGATCACGTGTTGTGTCTGGGTCCTTTGACTTCTCAGTCCGCATGTGGAATGCTACCAGCGGGGAGATGCAGCGCATTCTGGAGAGTCATCCGAGTTGGGTGAGATCTGTTGCCTTGTCAGGTGACGGGACACGAATCGTGGCTGGCTTGGCTGACGCTTCGATTTGCATCTGGAATGCCGGGACGGGAAGAATAGAGCACGTGCTTGAAGGACATGCGAGCGAAATCTGGTCTGTTGGATTCTCTTGTGACGGGACACGGATCGTCTCTGGGTCGGAGGATTGCTCTGTCCGGATTTGGAATGTGAGCGAATTAAAGACAGACCGCGGATCGAGTACCGTCTCGCGTGAAAGATCACGCATCTCATCCAAAATATCCCATGTGTTGCATGTGATCCCGGGAAAGAGAAAACGCCGACTGACCGGACATTCCAGTACAGTGGGGTCAGTAGCATTCTCGCCTGATGGCGCACGGGTCGCTTCTGGGTCAGAAGACAACTCAATTCGGGTCTGGAATGCCAGAACTGGAGAGGTGGAGCGTGTGATAGAGGGTCATGCCGCTGATGTAAACTGTGTGGCCTTCTCCCCTGATGGGAAGCGAATCGGGTCTGGTTCGGACGACAAGTTGGTGCGAATATGGAGTGTGGCTACGGGCAAGTTAAAGCACACACTGAAGGGCCATTCGGATTGCGTGTGGTGCTTTGCATTTTCACCTGATGGGACACGTGTGGTTTCTGGTTCAAAGGACCACTCTGTCAGGATTTGGAATACCACGACAGGAAAGGTGAAGCACATACTTGAGGGACATTTAGGTTCCGTGCGGTGTGTTGCTATCTCAGCTGATGGTGCCCAAGTTGTGTCTACCTCACTAGACAGCTCAGTCCGGATATGGAATACGACTACCGGGATCATGGAGCATATATTGGAGGGATATGGCTCTTGGGTGACATCCATTGCCTTCTTGTTTGACGGACCGCAAGTCGTCTTTGGTTCATTGTATCATTCAGTGCATATCTGGAATTTCATCATCGGTGAATCATCTCAATTGGCCCAATCCACATCCATCGCATTGCCAGACGGAAGCCGAGTTACCCACATCTTCCCAGGTGAATTTCAACTCATTCCCCCAGAGGAGAATCTTGTGTCCCTATCTTTGAATAAGGACTGGATTGTTGCAGACCCTCCGTTCATACCTTGCTATTTTCCCCCTGAGTTTCGTGGCTTTTTCAGATATTCATTCTCTAAATCCAAAGCATGTTTTGGATATGACTCAGGACAACTTGTTATTGTAGAGCTTAATCCTGTCCAGCCCTAATTTGCTTTCCAATAAACCATATAGCCCTGAAAACATATTATTGTTCTCCTAAAATTTCTGATTACACTAGCTTCCTCTGGGCTGTTCACATACTTGAATCATTTGACATTAATTAATGTTAGAGATTGAGAACAGGAATGGATATTTTCAGCTCAGCACACCATGGCCAACTGAACTCAGTTCATGGGTTTTGAACAGTTGCGTGGATTATTCAAATAACCTTCGGTGGGGATCTCCGGAGCCAGCTGACACAGTTGACACGCTTGCCAGGCTGGCTCCTCTCCTGACCAGGAAAAGGCTGTTCCACAATCTGCTCAGTGAGGAGGAGAGGTTTGCAAGAGACAATATGCTTGTCACTGCGGCCCTCCTTCAAAATTTGCACTCCATGGCCAGTATGGCCTCCTTGTCTAGAAATGATCTATCTCCATTTAATTCACTCTTCCATTTTAAGCCCACTGGCATGATCATGGTAACATTATTCATACCTCTTTGATGAATTTATGATGGATCCCCAACCCTGTAAGCACAGCATAGATTATCCAAGAGATCATCAAATGCTCACTGTTAAATGCCTAAACCTCTTCAAAAATATGACATCTGTGGGATGGACATGAAGGCTGAATGTGATTACTACATGGACTATTGGTGGGTCGATCTATTTATATCACCCTTTGCACCTGCAGCAGAAATAATTTGTTTGGAGTCTAACCTCATGAATCAGCAAGCATGCTCACTGATGGTGATTTATTTCCAGTCTTGGTGTATTCCCCTCAACAAAGACGTGAACCATGGATTGGAGGGAACGACCTCCGACATTACACTCCTTGGCGGTGGAGGAAGTTTGGGTCGAAAGAAGAGACTCAGGGCATTGATAACTTACTTGGAGACATTCATAGCCTGTGGATCAGTACGCTGGTATCATGCTACTCATAGTTTGTTTCGAATGGTGCACCGTGGTCTTGTTTCACAGATTGCACCAGCAAAGTTCAATATTTGCGGACAAGCCTAAGCCGTGAAACAGAAGATGAGAATTATTTTTATATCTTTCAAATTGAACTGTATAGATAAAATGACTGTTGTAAGATTCAAATATGGACTCTAAACATGAACGTCAATGCTCTCTTTCGAATTCAATATGACTTCTTCCACTTGAAAAGAAACTTGCAATGAGGTAGATTCTTGGCCGACAGATCCCTGCTGATGCTGAAGTACGCTTTGCTTCATTGAATCCCTGGCCCCGAAAGATAGTAGTAAGCCTGCCCATTTTTCAATTGGCTTGGCGGACACCACTATTTGGAAAGAGACAACCCAAGTGTTCCTACTATGAATGTCTATCAGGTAAATTGAACCGTCTCCCTCCTTAACTGGCGCTGCCGCCGTCAATCCTAGTATTCAATCTTGTGATTAAAATTAACAGACGGTTCTTGACTGGATGGCAGTGTCGTCATACAGGAGTGAGTATATATACTGTAGACCTATTTCACATGTTTGGACCATGTTACCGATTGACTCGATTGTAGAACTAACATGTAAAGACACCCTAACAGATGATAAAAAAAAAAGAGATAAAAATTGTTTTGCCTACTCTAACAACAGAAATTTGAAAAAAAGTTGAACACATTTTCAAATTCATACAAGTGGCGAAAAACAGCTTATCCTAGCTCCATCATCAGCTCCATAGCTTATAGGGAAATGATGCACTCAAAATGACTGTACCTTTCGAACATCAAAGATCAATATCCAATTAGGCACTCAACTTTGATGGTCGCCCATATCCCAGATGATAGGTATTACAATTGGTTTATAATGGACCAGATGCACGGAAAATCAGCTGAAATTGATTGGGGTTACCAGAGATATGTGTCAGATCTGGAGACTAGACCGAGAGTCATCAGTCGAATTAGATTGCGATCAGCCGGCGTGTTGTGATCTCGACTGTGCTCAGGCTGATTATTAAAATATACGGAGAGTAATAAGGGGCAAAGCTATGCAATGCTGTTGGATGGTTATTTATACATGTACAAAGGCTTTCCAAATCATAAAAAAAAACACTGTCTTTCGAAGCCACTTTTTAAAAAAAAACGCGATCTGATCGCTTAGTCATCGATGTAAATAACTCAACATTGAAGGCCCATGGCACAACAGTGTGTATGAATATTATGTATGACTCAAACACTCAAATCAAATTTCTTTCGAGTCACAATTGCCTTTCCCCCTTTTCCACGACCTACATTGCCCTTCAACTTTCCCATCATCCCGTAGTTACTCTGTAGCCATGACCGCCAACTTGATATGATCTCTCAAGTGATCATCTCAAAATACTCCGTAGTCATGACCGCCAAATTTGATATGATCAAAGAGCAAAGAGCTGAGCTGAGTCAGACCTGTTCAAATCGTCATTTAAAAAGGGGGGATGCAAGAAACAGCTGGTCTCGACATATACACAAACACACGCGCGCGATAACATTATTCCCAATGTCGAATCCAACTTCAGACCGCCCGTCCCCGTTCACTAGAAGGGTTGTCACGGGCAAGGATGCGGATGGAAAATCTGTAGTCTTGTACGATGATACAAAGGGAAATCTCAAGTAAGTCCAGTCCCCTGGATATTCATCGTACTCTCATGTTCATTGTTCGAACCTATATTCAGAAAAGCTCCCAATGGAAGTATATTCAAAACTGTATGGTACACAGACGGTGTACCAGCTGACTGTTCTCCAAATACTAATGAAGATCCAACAACTGAAACGTCATTCATAGGAGTTAACGATGGCACTGTACGCATCGTCACATCTCCTCTCATACTTCATTTGACGATATTTCCCACCTACATAGGTCTGTACAATCGTAGTCATGCAGCCAGGAGGAAAAGCGCCAATGCACAGTACCAAATCTATCGATTACGCAATTATCCTTGAAGGAGAATTAGAGCTTATCCTAGAAAGCGGGGACAAACGTCTTTTGAAGTCTGGGTAACTATTACCAAATTTTCATGTATTCGTGGTGCTAGAAGCTTACCGCCAGAATTCTCTCAGAGACGTGATCGTCCAACGTGAGGCAGTGCACGCGTGGCATAACCCACAGACGTCCAAGATTACAAAGTTTTTCTGTGTATGTGTGGCGTCGAATAGCCCAGGAGAAAGGTTCAAATTGGCGGGATGAGTTTGAGGAGAGAGTAGAAAAAATAAGTGGGGTCTTGAATTAGTGTCAGGACTGTAAATTATTATCCCTAGATGATTGGGATCAATCAGGTTCGCATAGAAATATAAGTAAGCCTTGACTTTCAGATAACGGGAGTTGGTCGATAACAGCTAAAGTTAGCACTTGAATTCAAGTGGTCAAATGCATTAGTTCACCCAATAAAGCATAAGAATTCTGAACAATCATGGACATTTTTGAGACCAAAAGAAAACTGGGATATCTCAAAGTAGGACTCGTGATCTTTCATAATTTTGACCTGTGTCCCCGGCCTTCGAAAATTAAACCCCACTCACAACACTTGAATATCCCTTGCATTATTGCCCTCTTCACCAATGTTACAGAATCTAATTTTATTTTGACCAGCCGTAGCGATAAACGTAACGAACAGTGGACCTGGCTTCGAGTTCGGCTTGAGAGAATAGTGGTCGTAAAATTAAACGAACCAGACGAAGACGGTGTTGAGATGAAGAGCAACTAAAAGAGCAGTCTCAGCTTCTGGTACGAAGATGAGAAGTTATTCTAAACATACCTAAAACAGCCCTAGAGTAACATTAATTGCCTGAATTAAAAAAGATGGAAGGGAAAAAAAGAACTCACGTCTCAGCTTCTGAGCTTCCGGTACGAAGATGAGTCTATATTCTAAATATACCTAAAACAGCACTAGAGTAACCTTATGTGCCTGTATCAAAAGATTAATCACATCCCAGCTTCTGGTACGAAGATCAGACGTGTTTACGCCCTGAAATGACTGATAAGGAACGAGCGGAGTTCTACTGAATAAGAGTCCAAAGACGGAGGAAAGAAGAAAAGAAGCTTGGTGGCTATTCTCGAAATTCTTCAATGAATGGAACCTTCTTGGAGTGTTCTGGAACCGAGAAAGACGATTAGAAGGATGTTTTGAATAGGGGGAGGAGATGAAGAAGGTTTGTGCAGGGAACATTAGGTCAGCCTTCATATATATTCGTTGATGTCTGCTACGATGTGACATTATTCTTCTACAAACTGCTTTTGTTCATATTGAATTATATTCATGTAATACGTAATGGGTACACACGATTAACATTCCGGACGACTATGAAAATGAACCTTCCAGGCACAAAAGAGCGAGGTCCCATGATCTATTATCCCGCGGTCATACATGCACACCAAATTAGCTTTTGGGAATTGAAGAAAAAGTCAGTGGATATTTAGTGCAGCAGCTCATGATAAGAATTACAAGACAAAGATACTGCTATATCCTCACGTACTGAACAGAGCAAGAATATAAAATACATGTCCTTCGCTTCGACACAATCCAAAAGAAAGTGAATTAACGTTCACTGTGAACGTACTGGCAGGCTTAAGCGTTAGCGTCATCGGGTCTCGGCGACCACGTCCATGTTAGCGATATGATATGTGATATGCATTGAGCACTCGCCACATCCAATGTATACGCTTCGAAAGCGGGCTTGAGCCGAATAGGGTCCCGTTGCTTGAAATTATCTAGCGATTCCCGACTCCCGACTCCCGAAATGACATAATAAAGTTTATGCTGAGTCATGTCAATATAAAATGAAAGAAGACGTTTAAGCACTCGACACGATCTACATCATCGTTGTGCCCCAATATGCAGACGTCGAACGACTCAGACGTGAAACCGACGCCTCTCACTAGGAGGATTGTCACGGGCCACGATGATAATGGTAAATCAAAAGTATTGTATGATGATACCAAGGGTCACATCGTGTACGTCTGAGTTGTACTCGTCCTAACTTACACACCTGATGTTGGATTGTCAATCAGTGCATTTGATAGTGGAACCAGGTTCCAGACTCTTTGGTTCACCGACAACGTGCCAGCTGACTGCTTGGGGGATACAAGTGAAGATCCAACAGGCAACGTGACATTTCAAGTAATCAATGATGGCTCGGTACACAGCTCCATTCTTAATTTAGAATTTCCTTGGTAACAGTTATTATTATCACCACCTAGGTCTGCAATATCGTGTGTATGGCGCCAGGCTCGATGTCCCCGATGCATCGTACCAAATCTATTGATTATGGCATCGTTCTCGAAGGGGAAGTTGAGCTTCAACTGGAAACTGGAGACAAACGTCTCTTGAAGACTGGGTAACTAACTACCACATTCTGCTCCGTTATAGCACCCGAGGTTTACTAACAAATTCAAATTCTCAGTGATGTCATTGTCCAGCGCGAAACGGTGCACGCTTGGCGTAATCCACAGTCGGACGGCATTACCAGGATCTTCTTCGTGGTTATTGCTTCGAACACCCCAGGGAATAAAGACTTCCAGGAGGCCTGAATTATGGGTATAGACGCTGGTGTCGAGCGTTGTCGTGTAGATTGCAATTTTGTCTAGATTTTGCCACCGATTAGCGTCATATGCATGGAATTTTCACGCGTCTACATTTGACCTCGTCTTCTCATTTTAGCTATGCTCAGAAAACAAGAACAGGATAGGTAAAACCCATACGTCAACCTGCAGAATATGAGGGTTCCTGAACAATCATAAAATTTTTGAGAACTAGGGAAAAGGTCTGCATCTTTTGAGCATTCAAAACAGGTAGATGTCTTTCGCACCGAACGGAGCTCTGAACTATCCATCGGGTTTTACTTGCACTTTGAATGCCCCGGTTTGAGAAACTCGTTATATAGAGCCAACGCATATGGGACGTAGATATCTTTTCCGCATGCACAGGAACTGACCCGCTTCGCTTGAGACCACCCCCAACGTCTTGTAATGAGCAAAGAAAGTGGCAACTGCAGTGACATCGCGTTGTGACATTACACTGAGTACTGACTAACCGGCCGGAACAAAACGTCATTGAGTCAGCATTCGGTGTATTAGCGCCAATAATTTATCAGACGACCTGGCACTGAATAGCAGGTGAGGGTAACATGTCCACTAATCCAAACTTTCTCTGGCAAGCCACCTGAACCGGTTAGAGAGTATCCCATCATAATTTGGATCATTCCCCGGTGAAGGTTTGGCACACAAGTGTGCCCTCAAGCGTTCCAGGGGCTAATTACAATAAATTCTACGTCTGGTAGGAAACGCAAGTCATATCTCCTTTTCCTGATACACCGTCGTAGGTTTCGAAGGCGTTGATACAGAAGCGCATACTAGATGTATGGGCCTTAAAGAGTCTTTCAACATATTATAAGGCACACGCGGCACAGCAACCCTATCACTGCTGATATATTGGCGTGGATCGTATTTACAAATCCTCCGAGTAGGCTGTGTCACCGTCACGGTCAAAAATTCATTTTTTTTGTAAGCATTTTACTCAATCGTTGACCGGGGATATGTTAGTTGAACTTGGGATTGGTAAAATCGGTACCATTCGAAACGACTTTTAAGAGCTCGTGATGCATTCGGGCTTCGATCTCTATACGCCCCTGTTCTTTGTATAATCTTTGAAAGAAAAATGTATGACGAGGACAATGTCTCGCTGCGCACTCCATTGCGACTCTCCTCTGGTGAGCCGTTTCTTTTTCATAGGGTACCGGGCTTGCCATGTTACTCATGTTGTCTTCGTATTCTCTTCGTTAGGATATACTATCCCAAGAATCGGACTGGGTGTTTATCAGAATAAAGATTGCAAATCTGCATGTCTGGCTGCACTCCAAGGGGGCTATGTGCAAGTGCAATTTATCTTCATATTACGGATATATATTTTTAACCTCCGGCTTTCAATTTCTTTTTTAACCAGGCATATCGATTCTGCTCGAATATATGGAAATGAGAAGGTGGTAGGGGAATCGCTGAGAGAAAGCGGACTCAGGCGAGAAGACGTCTTCGTCAGTACGTCTTTTTTTTTTTTTTTTTTCGACCAATTATGTATGAATGGAAGGAAATTAACACTAGCTCTTTTTTTTTTTTTTTTGCAGCATCAAAGATCGCTTCCGATAAACACGGATACGAAAGTGGACTCTCAGTGGTATCTCAGTCCTTATCTGCTTTCGGATTCGGTGCGTCTTTCATCCCCACCCGACAAGTCACCCCTTAGTACATGTCCTAACGGTACAATTTATTATTTGATACAGAATACATAGATCTTTTCCTCATCCATGACCCATTATCTGGTCCAAAAAGACGCCTCGCGACGTACCGCGCGTTACTCGAAGCTAAAAGACAAGGCAAAATCCGCAGTGTGGGAGTATCAAACTTGTAAGTCCAAAGTCCAAAAAAAAAAAACACCACCCCCTTTCCAATAACTTCCTTTGTGCACAACCAAAACCACATACAACTAAAAAAAAATAATTTTTTTTTGTTCATTTATCCAGTTCAGAAACACACCTAGACGAAATCAGACGCGCAGGCCTAGAACAACCAGCCGTAAACCAACTCGAACTCCACCCATTCTGCCAACAAAAACCCATCGTCGACTATTGTAAAAAACACGGTATTCTCATAGAAGCATGTTGTCCATTAGTCAGGGGCAATTTTGATCATCCGGTAATACGGGATATATCTATCAAGGTAATAATTTTTTCCACGCACGCCAGTTTCGTTAATTTCTGTGAACAGCATCGGAAGCAACCTTCACATATTCTTCTCAGATGGTCACTACAAAAAGGGTAAGTAATGCTACATTTTTGACCATTCAAAAGCGTATGGAATTGGAATGCACGAGACACTCATGCTGATCATCATCTCTCCTCAATAAACAGCTTCATCCCACTCCCAAAATCCTCCAAACCACAACGCGTCATATCAAACGCGAAAGTCTACGATTTCGAGCTCGACGAAGACGACATGACTAGACTAGATGGACTTGATAGGGGCAAGGCAGGCGCAGTGTGGTGGAACCCTGTAGATGCAGACTGAATGAATGGTGTTGGTGTTGATGGGCTAATGGTTCCTTGAATTTTGTATAGAGAGAGAGGATTTTTTTCTTTTTTTTTGGGTATAGTATGTACTGCTAAATGGTAAAATAAAACTGAACTCCCTATCATTCCTCCACATTCTGATATAAGCCGTGCTCTCTGTTTGGGAACATTGAATCACCGTCGTACAAATATTCCTCTAAACATCAATGAAGAGTTTCTAGCCGACTATACTCCCAAAAAAAAAAAAAAACTACTTCTCCTCCTATGTAGGCATAATCAGTCGTATTCAGGATATAAATGTCCACATGCTCACATCAGGTAAGAACGCCTCCGCCTGAAGCTTGTACAATTTCGCGTATTCCCCTCCCAACTCCAACAGATCACCATGTTTCCCTTGTTCCACTAAACACCCGTCATGCATAACACTAGCGAAAATCATCATCAGCCAATCAACATTACACCAAAGCAGATACATGTTTTTTTTCAAACGTACAGAATGAGATCTGCCCGCTTTGTCAAGTACCCAAAACGATGTGTGACGAACACCTATATGAAAGAGTTTTTTTTTTTGGGGTCAATCGGTGTGTATGTGCTTTGACGAGATGAACTGCATTTACCATAGTTTTACCCTGAGCAGTACTTATAGCTCTCAAACTCTCAAAAAGCTCATACTCCATTTTCGGATCTAGCGAGGCGCTAGGCTCGTCAACAGCGATCAACTTGACGTGCGGTCCCGCAGCCCGAAAAAACAACCTCGACCTATGCAGTATGCAGAGTAAGGAAAATTGAACAACGAAAGTAGAACCGACATGATCTGATAAAATGATATAATGCTCACAGTGCAAGTCTCTGCCATTGCCCCGAAGAGACATCCGCCTTTTTATTGATTTCCTTCATCTTGTCCTGAAACGCCTCTCCACCGCTAGACTGCGAGGTGGAATACGAATGTGAATTTGGCAGAAGGACTTCATCAAATCCCTTGGGTTGCTTCTCAATTACTTCCGTCGAACCTCCCAACCGCGCAGCTTCTTTTATTAAATCGTCACGATAAAATCCCTTCTTTTCATCCTCTTCCGAAGCCGAGCCATTATCATCTACATCAGCAAGTCCCAACGCGATATTCTCGCTGATAGAGAGCGGGTAATGTGTATAATTCTGTGAGAGCATGGCCATCGACTTGCGCACATCCGAAGCGACGAATGAACTGAGCAGAGTCCCATCGACAGAGACTGTACCAGAAGTAGGATCATATAGTCGGTTGAAGAGCTTCAAGAGTGTTGACTTTCC
>QLPG01013970.1:0-25248 GCA_003314385.1 Gomphus sp. MG54 | reverse complement strand
CACCCTGACCGGCCTGCAGGACTTGGCCGGTTCCGACAGTACCCTCGGTAGTACCGGGTGCTGACAACTAGGCTAGCTGGCTGGGCTGGCTACTGGGCTCTGCTGGGGTTTCTGCTAAGCTCTTCTGCTGGGCTAGCTGGCTGGGCTGGCTGCTAGGCTCTGCTGGGGTGTCTGCTAGGCTCTGCTGGGGTTTCTGCTGTCTCTGCTAGGGTTTCTACTGGGCTCTGCTGGGGTTTCTGCTGGGCTCTTCTGCTGGGCTGGCTGGGTGGGCTGGCTGGGTGGGCTGGCTGCTCCCGCCCGGAGGGCAGGGGGTGGCTCATTAATCAGTATGGTGACAGGGTCTCCAGGATCTAAAATCAGTATAGATGAATGGGCAGTTTGGCTTAGAGAATGGTCTGGTTAGGTACAAACATCTCCATTCCCTATATTAGTAGGATGCCGAGGGGATTAGGGTTGGCTGACATAGAACACAAGTATATATAGGATTAACAGAGTGTGCTTTAGAGAAGTAGGATTAGCTATCTTAGGTCTAAACTCAAATCTGAAGGCTTAAACAATGTCTCAAGACCATGGGAAAGTACAGTGGGTCAACAAACTGCCCTACTATTTGTGCATTTTAGACAGATTGATATTTTGTGAAGGAATGACATCAGCAAAAGTTCTGCTACCAACTTAATAAACCATGTAAGTCTAATAAAAACTCCTTGCTCAATAAATCAAACAAAATAATCACTCATTAGGGCAGTTTTTTCACCCTCTATTAGTTTACAATCTAATACTTTGTATGACCCCCCTTTGCCTTTAAAACTGCCTATATCCTCCTAGGCATGCTTTCAATTAGTTTCTGGCATGTCACTGGTGGTATTTCAGTCCACTCCTTTACTACCCTGTTGTAAGGGCAACTCTCCAACTTCTCTAGAAGTATCTCACAGAGAGTCCTTAGGTAAAGGGAATCTAAAGAGAACTGAGTGAGTATCCCCTTATCTAATCACTAGCTATATAGCTACTGTGTCACAACAAGTACAAATAGTGAGGAAATAACTGGTAACATAAATAAGGAAAAGGGGGAATAGGATAAGAAGGGAGTAAGTCATATAGGAAATTAAGGAAAATATAAGGAAATGAAGGAAATAGAAATGGGGCTTAAGAGTTGTCTCCTGACAGAAAGGAAGAATAGATTAAAAGGGAAGGAATTAAAGGTAAATATAAGGAAAATAGAGGAAAGGGAATAGGCCCTTAGGGCTGTCCCCTGACACCTGTTCTATAATTCATGTACTCCATTGGATGGTATGTAGGGAATAGCATGGGTTAGGCTAACCTGCATGGATCACTGGGTCGGGTACCCCTGGGTTTGGGTGTGGGTCAAGCCAAGAGTACCTGTAACCTGGCCCAACCTGCCACCTCAACTATGTATGCGTGTAAATGCACGCATACAATATGACCGCACCATACACACACACACTGACATAACCATGCCATATGCACATGTGCTGACACGACCATGCTGTATGCACACGTGCCAACATGACTGTGCCATATGCACATGTGCCAACATGACCATACCATATGCACATGTGCCAACACAAATGCACCGTATGTGCACGCACCAACACCAATGTGTTGTACGTGTACACACCGATACTAATATGCCATACATGCACGCATATGACATGCACACATGCAGCATGTTCATATCATATGTCACATGCACATACCGCACGTTCATGTCATATGTCGTGTGCGTGTACAATGCATTCATGTCGTACGTCGCATGCACATATGGCACGTTCGTGCTGTATGTCATGTGTGCATACCATGTGTTTGCATTAGTGCATGCAGGTGTGGCATGCACCCGACACCCATCAACCCATGGGAAAAAACCCATGGGTTGACAGGTTTGGGTTTCCCATGGGTTGGGTGCAGGTCACCCACATTTGACCCATGGGTGACCCGTGCTGTTCCCTAGTGGTATGTCATATTGTTGGAGTTTGGCCTTGAGGTGTTACCAGAGGTAGGGAATAGCACAGGTTAGGCTAACCTACATGGGTCACTGGGTCAGGTGCCCCTGGGTTTGGGTGTGGGTCAAGCCAAGAGCACCTGTGACTAGGGAATGGCACGGGTCACCCACGGGTCAAATGTGGGTGACCCGCACCCGACCCATGGGAAACCCAAACCCGTCAACCCATGGGTTTTTTCCCACGGGTCGACGGGTCTTGGGTGCACGCCGCACCCACACACAATATGTCGCGTTCGTCATGGCGCATGCGCATACGTCGCGTTCGTCATGGCGCATGCGCATACATCACGTTCGTCATGGCGCATGCGCATACGTCGTGTTCGTCATGGCGCATGCGCATACGTCACGTACATGGTGGCACGTATGCGGTGGTGCGTACGTCGCATTCGTCACGGCGCATGTGCATATGTCGCGTACGTGGCGGCGCGTGTGCATACAAGCATTGCATATGTCGCGTTCGTCGCAGCGTGTGCGTATACGTTGCATACGTCGCGTACGTGGCGGCGCATGTGCGTACGAGCGTTGCGTATGTCGCGTTCGTCGTGGCACGTGCGTATACATCGCATACGTGGCGGCGCATACGTCGTGTTCATCACGGCGCGTGCGCATACGTCGTGTACGTCGTGTTCGTCACGGCGCGTGCGCATACGTCGCGTATGTTGCGTATGTGGCGGCGCGTGCATGTAACGGGCGTTGCATATATCGCGGCGTGTGTGCGTACGTCGTGTACGTCATGTTCGTGGCGTCGCATGCGCATACGGTGCGTTCATCGCGTTCGGGGCATCGCGTTCGTGTCGGCATGTGCACGTACGCGTTCGTCGCGTTTGTGTCGGAGTTGACGCCCCAGGTTGGGCCCGGGTCACGGGTGCTCATGGCTTGACCCGCACCCACACCCAAGGACACCCGACCCAGTGACCCGTGCGGGTTGGCCTGACCCGTGCATTTCCCTACCTGTAACCTGGCCCAACCTGCCGCCTGAATTATGTATGTGTGCACATGCACACGTACGACACGACCATGCCATACACACATGCATATGACATGCATGTGCCAATACAAACATGCCATATGCGCATGCACTGACACGAACACACTGTATGTGCACGTGCCGACCCCAACATGCCATACATGTATGCGCTGATACCAACATGCCATATGCGCATATGCCGATACCAACATGCCATATGTGCATGTGCCGATACTGTTATGATCGTAGAAAAAGCATGTAATCATAATATTAATAATCTCCCAAAGGCGAGGCAATGGTGAGGTTCTGGATGGGGCTTGGCTTCAACATTATGCATTGCACCCACTAGACCGCATGGTCCCCAGTTTTGTAAAGGCAAGACAGACAGAAATGAACAGAAGAACCTTAGTTGAATTCAAGGTTGATTTTCTGACTGAAGTCTGAACTATGAGTACAAAATCTTTTATACTACTTTCTAATCTACTAGGAGTCAAATAGATTCCTATAATAGAATGAGAAAGCCGAGGATTGTGAAAAGCAAGAACAGAAATACTATATCCCAAATAATGATCTCCTCCATGACATTGTGGAGTGATGTGTCACTCCGATTCCCAATGGAGTTACCCTAAGGAACGTAATAGCGGATCGGATATCAGAGACTGAGCAGAATTGTGAATAAATGAAAATGGAATGGAATGTAAATGAAAGGATATTAAATGTAAATGAAGACGGAATGGAATAGCGAGCATATGGAGTGTGATGTAAATGAGTGGAGTGAATTGACAGGAGCATGTGATGCCAAGATGGATACACGAGGTGCATATAGTCCGTGGGCTGAGGGCATTATGGTGAATAGCTGTCACGACCACACATTGTGCTTTGACTTACTTGGCAGTACTGACCGACTGACCCTTACTCATATCATCCCATGGTGTACGGTTTCGGTTCGGTATACCCGGTTCATCACCTGGTTCATTATCCTTTTCCCCAACCCCTATTCTTTATCATCTCTACACTCTTTTTCTTTCCCCCTCACTCACTTACCCACAGGACATTCACTACTCTCTGCCACTTACTCATGGTCCTATTGTTTTATTCTTGGCCATTCCTTATTGTTCTATTTCTTTCCCACAATCTCACCGCTTATATTTCATTATCTTACTCTCACATTATTCTATTCTAATTGCTGTGGACTATACCTCCACATGGTCTTCATACCTTATTCTTTTTTCCATGTCTTATGCCTCCCTTATTCCACATTCCGTCTCTCAGCCTATATAAGTACTAGATGCGTGTACATAGTTCCTCAGTCTGAGTATCAACTAGGTTTATGCCTCCCTACTCTCCTCCGTCTGTTCAGAAGTCCTTACTCAGGCTGACACCCTCAGCATCTGCCTGAGTATCTGTTCCCATTACAAGTTAGTGGCATGCACAGGGGGCAGGGTGCAATGCACAAGTACATTGAAGCCAAGCCATCCTGACTGGCCTGCAGGACTTGGCCGGTTCTGACAGCACCATCAGCAGTACCAAGACCTGACAATAGCAAGCAAGAGTGGAGTTGGGCTGAGTGGGCTGAAATGAATAGTTGGGCATGCCGGCGTACGGTTCCTGACAGTATCCCCCCCTTACAGCTGAGTCCCATGAGGCTGCGGAAATGAAGTTCTAGAATGGTGGCCCCATTGGGGTTTGGAAATGCAAAAATGTATAAGAGAGTCGTGAGGGAGTTTGGGGGGTAAACATTCATCGACATCGCCAATGGAGGATGCTTACATCAACCCTGCCTACGTGCAGAAGCTAATGGGTCTCTACCCCTCACCCATCACTACCTATCTCCGAGGTGAGAACAACCTCCCCACCATCGTCCCATCCCCATAGTCGTCTACCATCGAGTGTAGCCAGGCACTACTCGAACAAGAGTACATTGATGTGCGAGAGCCCTGGATCGAAGGGTGTTATATCCATGATATAACTCCGACACCTCGGACATCCGACATAGGGTGCTACGAAGCATCTCCCTCCGAACCAAGTCCGAGACAGTCCGAACCCACCTGATCACCTCCGAGTCCAACCAATGATGATCACCTCGGACCTCGGACAACCTTCCTTTCTCGTCGAACAATAGTCTTATTGTAACACCAGTTGTAGATCTTCTTGTACTCCATTTCCATTCGTCTTATTGTTCTCTTGACTATTCCTAATTAGTTACAATAAGGATTGTATGTATAAATACCTCCAGACTTCTGTACTATACCTTAGTTCGAATATCGACTTGTATTCCCACTCACTCTTGAACTCCGAAAACTTATCTTCTCCGAAACCTCTGAAATAAAGGACTGATGATCAAGGAGAGCACAACATTAAAGTTGAAGCCAAGTCCTTATGACTCCGAACACACGACTTGGACCGACTTACGTCAGCTTGGACCTGACACAAACTCGGACACTAACAGTATATTCGAACTGACACTCCTGATCGTCTATGAGACGCAGCAAACGAATCAGAGCCATTCAAAGACTTACGGAAGCTTCGGTACGCCACACATCCCTAACCCCAAACTTATCTGCCGCAGAACCCGACGTCCATATGCCACCAAACCCCTCACCAGCCCCAGACCCACCATCCGAACACTCGTCAAACCCCCTCCTAGACAACCCAATGCCACCCTCGGATGACGCTCCTGGTGAAGCCAACTTGGCGGAAGCCATCACCATGTTAGCCAAACATCTGTCCGGCTCAAAGAAATCATCAGCTTGGACCAAGATTCGAGACCCCAACCCTTTCGATGGCTCCAATGCCAAGAAACTACAACCGTTCCTGGTGCAGTGCACCTTAAACTTTCGAGACCGCCCTGACACCTTTGACTCCGACAGTGCCAAAGTAACCTATATACTATCGTATCTAACGGGCACTGCCTTGGACTACTTTGAACCCGGTCTCTCCTCCGAAGAAGACCCCTACTGGCTTTACGATTATCAGGAATTTGTCTCCGAACTCAAAGCCAACTTCGGCCCCCACGATCCAGAAGGAAAGGCCAAAGCTGACCTCGAAGCCCTCCGAATGCACGACAACCAACGCATCACAAAGTACATGGTGGAATTCA
The DNA here is from genome assembly GCA_003314385.1 of Gomphus sp. MG54. Classification (NCBI taxonomy): domain Eukaryota; kingdom Fungi; phylum Basidiomycota; class Agaricomycetes; order Gomphales; family Gomphaceae; genus Gomphus; species Gomphus sp. MG54. The sequence goes on along the minus strand of QLPG01013970.1, from coordinate 19,164 downwards.
ACAGGCTCGCCGTTCGCGTTCAGTGGGGAGACTCCGCACTCTGTCACCAATACTACAACGGCCTACCAAATAGGATCAAAGATGAAATCACCCGCGTAGGAAAGCCCGACTCCCTACTATAACTATGACGACTGTCTCAGTCAATCGACTCCCGTTACTGGGAAAGGCGCTCCAAGATGTCTCAGGAAGCCTCCACGTCCAAAGCCCCTGAACGCCCGTATGACAGAAACAGGGCACCAACCGCTCCGATTGTAAGTACGAGCACCAGACCTCCAAACCCCAGCCAAACCCCGAATAAGCCAACCTCGGACATGAGCACGAAACTCGGCAAAGACGGCAAACTCACACCTCAAGAATGACAACGCCGTTTCGAGCACAACCTCTGCCTGTTCTGTGGAAGAACCGGTCATATAGCAAAAGAATGTCCCAAGTCAACCTCTGCCGCCGCCAAAGGACGTGCAACTACTATCATAGAAAGCACGACCGAGGCAACGATCTCCGAAGTAGAAGATACCTCGGAGTCAAAAAATCTCTAAGCAGCCCTTCGACTCCAGCATCAGTTAGGGGCTGCGCTGAACCCAATGATGCACCAATGGAGATGAGACTCAACGCATCCGCTCTTTCCAGTCCGAACTCCTTGACCATCTGTCTCCACCTTGAAACCAGGTATATTGACACTCTAATAGACTCAGGATCAACTCATTGCTTCCTGGACTCCGACTACGCTGTAAAGCATCAACTCCGAACCTATGACATCACTCCGATTCCACTACGACTCTTTGATGGCTCCTCCAACTCCGTGATTTGAAAAGCCATCGACCTCCGTGTTCGCTTCCCAACAGGGGAGCAGCACACCATTACATTCTACGTAACTCCATTGGATTCTAGTTGCTTGGCAGTCCTCGGACACAACTGGCTCACCCGCTACAATCCGTTGATTGACTGGGTATTGGGCAGTATATCATTCGGCTCTCCAACCACAACTAATCTCCAGGTACCATCCAAGCCAGCAGCTACGACTCTGCGCTCATCTGAAACTCGGTCCCCTCCGAAACCCCAGCTCGTGGCACCAAAAGTTGCTTTAGTCAAAGCAGTGGCTTTTGCCCGAATATCAAGAATGGAAGGAACACAAACCTTCCAGCTCTTTCTCTCCGACCGCCAAGACTCCGAAGAAGGTCCGATAGACCTGAGTAATGTCCCGAGCAAGTACCACAAGTTCAAAGACGTTTTCAGCAAAACTCGGGCCAACACCTTAGCCCCTCACCGACCATACGACCTCAAGATCAAACTGGAGGAAGGCACATCTCCCCCATTCGGTCCGATCTATTCTCTCTCCGAAAGTGAACTGAAGTCCCTCCGAGAGTTTTTAGATGAGAACATATCCACAGGGTTTATACGACCCTCATGCTCCCCTGGGGGCGCTCCAGTCCTCTTCGTCCGAAAGAAAGATGGATCACTACGCTTATGCGTCGACTTTCGTGGACTAAACAAGATAACAAAGAAGGATCGCTACCCACTCCCCCGAATCTCCGACCTCCTGGATAGTCCCCGGAAGGCCCGAATATTCACCAAAATAGATCTCCGACATGTGTACCACCTGGTACGCATCTGAGAAGGCGACGAATGGAAGACCACCTTCCGCACACACTATGGATCTTTCGAATGGAGTGTAATGCCCTTCGGACTCACCAACTCCCTGGCCACTTTCCAGCGGTTCATGAATGACGTCTTCTCCGACCTCTTAGATCTGTCCATACTAGTATACCTGGATGACATCCTGATCTACTCTGACAATCTAGAAGAACATAGAAACCACGTCAAGGAAGTCCTCCGATGCCTCCGAGTGAACCACTTATATGCCTGGGCAGACAAGTGCTTCTTCCACACTGACACCGTGGAGTATCTCGGATACATTCTCTCTCCGAAGGGCCTGACCATGGCCGATGACAAAGTCAAAGTCATCCAGGAATGGCCCAAACCCCAAAAAATCAAAGACATTCAGTCTTTCCTTGGATTTGCCAACTTTTACTGATGCTTCATCTTCAACTACTCCAACATCACAGTACCACTAACTTGTCTGACACAAAAAGATACTCCTTAAAATTTTACTGAGAATTTCAGAACATCCTTTGAAACACTCAAGAAGGTGTTCACTACGGCACCGATCCTTCAACAGTGGATCCCCGGATCTCAACTCATTGTTGAGTCTGACGCCTCGGACTACGCCCTCGCAGCAATCCTGTCCACCATATCACCAACAGACAATGACATCCACCCAATAGCCTTCCACTCCCGAACCTTCACCCCTCCAGAACTGAACTACAATGTACACGACAAGGAACTACTGGCCATCTTCGAAGCCTTCAAAACCTGGAGACACTACCTAGAAGGTGCAGCAGATCCGATCGACGTCATCACTGACCACAAAAATTTAGAATATTTTTCAACAACCAAGTTACTCACCCGTCGGCAGGTCCAATGGTCTGAATATCTCTCCCAGTTCAACATGGTAATCCGCTTCTAACCTGGTCACCTCGGCGCTAAGCCCGATGCACTGACTAGACGATGGGACGTCTATCCTAAAGAGGGAGGAAGCGACTACACCAAGATCAATCTGCACAACCTCCGACCAGTCTTTACAATGGAACAACTGGTATCATCGCTCCAAGCCACCTCCCTGTACACTCCGGTAATGCGGGCCGCAATGATCATGGACGTAGAACAACTCCATGAAGACATCCAAACCTCACTCCGAGAAGACCCCACAACCTCATCCCAAATGGACAACCTCACCGATCGATGGACCATCTCCGAGGACGGACTCCTCCTCCTCGATAAAAGAATCTACATCCCCGATCATGGAAACCTCTGACTTCGAGTTCTACAGGACAAGCACGATCACCCGATCTCCGGACACTTCGGACAGAATCGAACACTAGAACTCATATGAAGAGACTATGTCTGGCCCGAACTCCGAGATTCCGTTAAGTCCTACGTTAAATCTTGTACTACATGCATGAGGTCCAAACCACAGAGACACCGCCCCTATGGACTACTCAAACAACTCCCGATCCCCGAACATCCGTGGAACTCCATCTCCATGGACTTCATAGAAAAGCTACCCACCTCAGACGGCTACGACACTATCCTCGTCATCGTAGACCACCTAACAAAGCAGTCCCTCTTCATCCCTACCATCGACACAATCACCGCCCCAACCCTTGCCAGACTCTTTGTCCTACATGTATTCTCAAAGCATGGAGTACCTTCACACGTCACCTTGGACCGAGGGTCCGAGTTTGTCTCCTCGTTCTTCCGATCCCTCGGCAAAGCCTTGGACATGAAGCTTCACTTCACGTCAGGATATCACCCCGAAGAGGGCCATACACAGGGATCTCCCCGATGGGAGCAGTGGTTGCAGACGCAACCAGGCTCCATTCTCCAACCTTCGGACGCGCCCTCGGACTGCTGATGATACAAGTCCAGGCGCAGACTCATCAGAAATCTCCGACTTGACTCAAACAGTCCGAGACCCACCTCGGCACCGCCCAACCTCGCTTCCCGCATCATGTTGTTTTCATGGGTTTTCTGAGCCCAAGCGATAAAGAGGGCCTCCCTTTTTTCTAGCGTATTGATCCGCTCCTTTACCCGCTCAGACAAGCCCGAACCCCCCTCCTGCAAATCCGGAGACGGTCCCCGAGTTCTGACTCCCAGAGGACCCCCTTGCTTGGACGAGTCCTCCATTATCGTATACAGCTCTGGGATAGTCGCGGGGCTCTTCACAACCTTCTTCCGAGGGTTCCTTTTGGGGACCCCCTTCTTGACCTCCTGCTGAGTTCTTTCAACTTCCTTCCCCTTCCGAAGTTTGTCGGCCTCCTTGGCAGCCTCCTCTCGAACCAGAAGGTTGGCCTCTTCCTTGGCCTTTCTCTCGGCCTCTGCAGCCTCCTCCTTGGCCGTTTGTTTCGCCTCCTCCTCGGCCTTTTGCTTGGCCTCCTCCTCCGCCTCCCATTTGGCCTCCTCCTCCGCCTTCCGCTTGGCCTCCTCCTTGGCCTTCTGCTTCTCCTCGGCCTCCTCCTCGGCCTTCCTTTTCTTCTCAGCTCGGACCTTTTCAAGCTTCTCCGAGGTTGCTCACATCCACTCCGAGGTCGCTCGCATCTGCTCCTCCAGAGTGGCTTCATCATCAGGGATGGGGGTGTTGCGTGACGACATGGTTGAACTACCACAAAAAAGGGTTCCCCCTTTATACCTTTTTTTCAATGCCTAATCATGTAATCTTCCCACGTTAACTCCCGTCATTGTTAAGCGCCAGGACCTCGAGGCTCGGTCCTAACAGGGGGGCACTGTTATATCCATGATATAACTCCGACACCTCGGACATCTGACATAAGGCGCTATGAAGCATCTCCCTCCGAACCAAGTCCAAGACAGTCCGAACCCACCTGATCACCTCCGAGTCTGACCAACAATGATCACCTCGGACCTCGGACAACCTTCCTTTCTCGTCGAACAATAGTCTTATTGTAACACCAGTTGTAGATCTTCTTGTACTCCGTTTCCATTCGTATTATTGTTCTCTTGACTATTCCTAATTAGTTACAATAAGGATCATATGTATAAATACCTCCAGACTTCTGTACTATACCTTAGTTCGAATATCGACTTGTATTCCCACTCACTCTTGAACTCCAAAAACTTATCTTCTCCGAAACCTCCGAAATAAAGGACTGATGATCAAGGAGGGCACAACATTAAAGTTGAAGCCAAGTCCTTATGACTCCGAACACACGACTCGGACCGACTTACGTCAGCTCGGACCTGATACGAACTCGGACGCTAACAAAGGGGCGAATTTGAAAAGTGCGAAGGTGAGTAAAGGTTGCCTCAGAATTGACATGTTTACTGATTTTGTTTTTTGCAGTATGCTCGTCTTCAGATGAGGAACAACAAGGGCAACTCGAACAGCATGTTCTATTGAAAAGCGAAGTTGGGTGAACAAGATGACCGTACACCCTGGTCTCACAGCTTCATCATTTCAAAACCTTGTGGTCACTGCAAAAAGCGAGGCAACACATGCCTGAGGAAATGGGACTTGGACTTGGACTTGGGTGCATGCATGTGGTGTGGTGAGAGGGGTGTGGGTTGCAGCATCAATGAGAGAGGCCATGGTACAAGTAAGAGGAAAGGCAAGGGAAAGGTTAGGGAGCGGAATCCCAAGGATGAGGGAAGTCCGAGGTCAAAAAAGCGAACAAGGGAAGGTATGCCAGAAGAAGAACATGGTGATGATGGTGCGGGTCCCTTGAAAAGGCTGAGGTTGGAACCCAGGGCATGTACAGCCCTTTTTCTCCCTGATCCTCATTCCCCACTGCCTCCTCCACTGCCCAACCCTCCTCAGGAGTCATCTCCTCCACCCTCTGTGGCATCTGTGCCACAGATCACAATATCGTCACCATTCCCAGTCCCTCCTATGCTGCCACCTCCTCCTCCACTTCCTCCACCACCTCCTATGCTATCCCCTCCACCTCCTCCCTCACCGCCTCCTGCAGTCATGCCTCTGCCTCCCAGAGCCCTGCCACCTGCACCTCCTGTGCCCTCGCCAGTCATCACATTGACCTCCGCCCTCCTATCGTTGCAAGCATTTGTTGAAGAACTTTGCAAGGAGGTCATGGACCACAAGTTCCAGCTGTCAGAGAGTCAAATGACAAACGAGGAATTGCGAGGTAAGGTTAGGGACTTGCGTATGCAATTGCAAGATCAGAGGTTGAAAGATAGGGAGATGGAATTTGAACCGCCAAGGGTCCAAGGGGCTTGGGCCCATTGGTTGGGGCCTGGAAATCCGAGGAGCATGTTTGATGACTTGGATGAAGATGGGGAAGTAGAATTAGGCTTGTAGAATAAGAAGTGACTTAATTGTATATATTTTTTTTGACTTGAACATGAATTGAGGGTTCGGAAATAAGAGTTGAATTGGAATAAGGAATGATGAAATGGAAGCTGAGGATTGAACTTGAAAATGGAAAGAAGAAGCTGAATTGCAAATTAGAATGAGTGAATCAGAATTGAGGGTTTTTTTTTTTTTGAACTTGAAGACAGAGTGAACGGAACTGAAATGCGAGAGTGATAACAAACGGAATGAGCAAGAGTGAATGGAAGAGAAATTGCGAGGTGCTTATGGAATGGGTAGTGGTCCAGGTTTATCTGGATACGACTTGTGAAAGTCTTGAATGAGTTCTGAAGTATGGTTGAGTTCTATTGCAAGGAGCCATGAAGTTTCTTCATCTGTGCCTTCGTATCCTGCCCACCGCACTAAGTACAACAGCCTGCACGCTGTACGTCGATTATCGATTTTTGAGTCCAGGATCTCAGATATTGTCAGGAACCGTATGCCGGCAAAGCCAACCATTCAATTCAGCCCACTCAGCCCAACTCTGCTCTCGCTCGCCCATCCAACCCTATGCCCTCAGCCCACGGACTATATGCACCTCGTGTATCTGTCTTGGCGTCACATGCTCCTGTCAAATTGCTCCACTCATTTACGTCACATCCCATATGCTCGTTATTCCGTTCCGTCTCCATTTACGTCTCATATCCTTCATTTACGTTTCATTCCCTTTTCATCTATTCGCATTTCCGCTCAGTCCTTTATGTCCGATCCGCTATTACGTTCCTTAGGGTAACTCCGTTGGGAATCTGAGTGACACGTCACTCAACAATGTCACGGAGGAGATCATTATTTGGACGTAGTATTTCTGTTTCTCGCTTTTCACGTTCCTCGGCTTTCTCATTCTATTATAGGAATCCATTCGACTCCTAATAGATTAGAAAGTAGTATAAAAGGCCCTGTACTATTAGTTCAGTCCTCAGTCAGAATATCAACCCTGATATTGACTAAGATCCTCTGTTACTTCCGTCTTCCTCGCCATTACGAAATTTGGGGACCGTGTGATCCAAGCGGGCACAACGCAAGCACGTTGAAGCCAACCCCAACTCTGAACCTCGCCAATCACTTCGCCATTGGGAGATTATATTATATTATGATTACGTCTTTTCACTATCGTAACAGATATCTCAAACTCGGGTTCACCATCGATTATGACTGGGGGTGGAGGTAGTTGAATGCAATTAGGAATGGGATTAGGAGTGGCTGGCTCAAGCATTGAAACGTGAATACAGGATGTACTGCATTCATGTGCCTGGGAGTTTCAGAGTAACAAAGTGAGTACCAGGACATGCAATGATTTCAAATGGACCCAAAAACTTCTCAGCTAGCTTTTTTGCAGGACGGGTAGCCCTGAGAAATTTGGCTTTGATAAACGCGAGACTGCCAATAGTGAAGCCTGGAGATGGAAGTCGTTTGGCATCAGCTGAGGATTGGTACATTTGTTGAGCATCAAGGATGTTGGTTCGAAGTTGCTGGTGTAACTCATCGAAGTCTTGTGCTCGTGATGAAGTGAGGTCATGTTCAGGGTGAATGGCGAGATTGGGATGATAGCCTTTGTTGGCAAAGAAAGGCAAGACTCCAGTGGTAGCACTGGGAGCATTGTTATAGGCAAACTCTGCAAGGGGTAATAGCGGGGCCCAGTTGTCTTGTTGATAGTTGCAATAGACGCAGAGGTACTGTTCTAATGTCTGATTAGTACGCTCGGTCTGGCCATCGCCTTCTGGGTGATAGCCTGAGGTGAAATGCAACTTCATGTCAAGGGCTTTCCTGAGAGAACACCAGAAGTGGGACACGAATTCTGAGCCTCTATCTGAAGTGACATGAGAAGGAATGCCATGTTTGGAGAATACGTGAAGTATGAAGAGTTCTGTGAGCTGAGAGGAAGTGATGGTGACGGAAGTGGGAATGAAGATAGACTGTTTGGTGAAGCAGTTGACTATGACTAGGATGGCCATGAATCCCGAGGACATGGGAGGCTGCTCAATGAAGTCCATGGATATTGAGTTCCAGGGTTTGTCTGGTACTGGAAGCTGTTTGAGTAATCCATATGGCTTGTGATGTTGCGATTTATTCTGCATACATGTCGTACAGGACTTGTAGTAGTCTTTAACGAATGAGCGCATGCCAGGCCAATTGTAGTCGCATCTGATGAGGTCTATGGTTTTGTTAATTCCAAAGTGTCCAGAAAGAATGTGATCATGCTTATGTTATAACACATGTAAGCGTAAGTCTTGGGCCTCAGGAACGTAGATGCGATCGTCGAATAGCAACAGACCGTTGGAATTAGTCTGCCACTTTGGGTCGTCGTTATTCGCAAGGTGTTTCTGGGCTAAGGAGTCGGAGGGAAGATGATGTCTGATGTTGTTCAGGATATGCTCAGTGTCCATAAGAGTCGAGGCCCTCAATACTGGTTCGACAAGGCTTGTGGCTCGAAGGGACATGGTCAACTGGTATTGAGAGAAGATGGGTCAAAGGTTCTGGGGATTAATGGTGGCATAGTCGCTGATCCCCTCCTTAAGGTAGACATCCCATCATCTAGTGAGTGAATCAGGCTTAGTGCCCAAACGACCTGGTCTGAAACAGATGACAAGATTAAACTGAGAGAGGTATTCCGACCACCTAGCTTGACGTCTAGTCAACAACTTGGTTGTACAAAAGTACTCCAAGTTCTTATGATCGGTGATGACATTGACAGGGTCGCCGGAACCTTCTAAGTAATGACGCCACTTTTGAAAAGCTTTGAAAATTGCAAGCAGTTCTTTGTTGTGAACATTGTAATTGAGTTCTGGAGAGGTGAAGGTTCGGGAATGAAATGCGACAGGATGAAGCTCGCCATCTGGGGAGTGTTGGGAGAGTATAGCTGCTAAAGTGTAATCTGACGCATCTGTCTCCACAATCAAGGGCAAATCAGGAGTCCAATGAGTTAAAATGGGGGCAGACGTAAATGCCAGTTTCAGCTTATTAAACGCATCTCTACACTCCTCACTCCAGTTCCAAGCCAGACCTTTGTGAGTGAGTCGAGTAAGAGGAGTCATAATAGAGGAATAGTTGAACATGAATCTCTGATAGAAGTTCGCAAATCCAAGGAATGATTAGACATCCTTGACTTTATGCGGCTCGGGCCATTGAGTGATGCATTTGACCTTGTCCTCCACCATCGTAAGACCCTCAGGTGACAGGATATATCCGAGGTATTTGACGGACATTTGGTGGAAGGAACATTTGTCTTCTCGAGTGTACAAGTTGTGTTTGTATAATCATCGTAGAACTTTGCGAACATGTTTGATATGCGAGGATTCGTCATTGGAATAGATGAGGATGTCGTCCAAATAGACTATGGTGCAGTTGTCTAATAGGTCGCCAAAAATATCGTTCATGAAGTGCTGAAATGCAGCAGGGATGTTAGAAAGTCTGAAAGGCATGACAAGCCACTCAAAGGATCCATAACATGTCCTAAAGGCTGTCTTCCATTCGTCCCCTTCTGCAATTCGAATGAGGTGGTAGGCATGTCTGAGGTTGATTTTAGTGTATATACAAGCTTTCTTAGGGGTGTCTAAGAGGTCAGAAATAAGGGGAAGTGGATAACGGTCCTTCTTTGTGATTCTTTTTAGACTGCGAAAGTCTAGGCAGAGCCGCAGGGAGCCATCCTTCTTGCATATGAATAGTACTGGTGCGCCGTGTGACGAACATATGGGTCGAATGAAGCCCATGTTGAGATGTTTGTTGATGAAGTCTTGTAGTGACTGGAGTTCAGATACTGAGAGGGAATAAATGGGACCAAGAGGGGGCAAAGTGCCATCCTCAAGGTTGATCTTGAGATTGTAGGGTCTATGAGGTGCTAGAGTATTACCACGCTATTTACTAAAGACTTCAGCAAAGTCATGATAAAATTCTGGAACATGTTGTTTAATGCTATCCAGGTTGTTGGAGGAGTCGACCATAGTGGAGCCTTGAGCGTATTTGTCGAGATCCGTGAGGTCAAGTTGAAAGGCCTGCAAACCTTCTAGTTTGCAGGCACAAACAAACACTTCTGCATTAACTAGGGCTATCCATGGAGCCTCCAACTTCGGAGATGGCGACGGATTGCTAGGAAGTGGGGTGCTGGACTGTGAAGCAGCAGTTGAGGCCTGAGGTGTCAGAATGGCGGTCGGTTTTGTAGACTTGAAGGTTATACTGCCCAATACCCAGTCAATCGATGGATTGTAGCGGGTGAGCCAGTTGAAGCCAAGTACTGTAGAACAACTGCCGTCCAATGTTGTCATGTAGAAAATGATGTTCTGAAGTTTGCTGGTTGGAAATCAGATCGGAATTGTTGTAGTCTGAGTAATGACAGAATTAGTAGAACCATCAAATAATTTCAACGGAATAGCAGGAACTGAATTAGTAGGCAAAGAATATTTTTGCACAACTTGTGATTCAATAAAGCAGTCTGAAGAACCACAATCTAGGAGTGTAACAAGAGGAAGTTCAGAAATAAGAGAACAAGACAGATTAAGTATAAGCGAAGTTTTCGAAGTTTCAGAAGTAGAAGATATGTGAGAAATAGGAGAATTAGAAGAAAGGGCATTCAAGAACAGCACGTGAGAGAGGCCAATGCAATCCTCAGCTCATGCATTTCCCAGGTTGCAGTTCATTTTTTCGACTCCGTTGCCATGTTGTCTTCAGCATTGGTGTCAGACATGCTTGCCTTGGTCACGCATGCTTTTGTCATTTTCTTATTGTTGGAGTTGTTGGATTTGTTGTTAGAAGAACAGGTCGATGAGGATTGGGAATTGGATTTGGGACAGTCCTTGACCATGTGACCTTTTGAAGCACACAAGAGACAAAGTCCCACGTCGATTTGCCTTTGACGTTCTTCAGGCAATAGCTTCCTGTCTTTTCCGAGCTTGGACGAAATGTCGTTAGCGTTGTTGTTATTGTTGGAAGACTGATTGTTGTTGTTGTTGATGGAGTTGGAATTGGACAAGGACCCGTTCGGCTTTGAAGGCATTCCAAAGTTGTCGAACTCCTTGTGTTCCCAATATCTGCTGTCGATCTCGAGTGAATATTGTCTGAGTTTAGCAAGAGTTTTGAAATGAGGGAAGTTAAGGAGGCTGTCCTTGATATGTCTGGCCAACCCCTTGTATGCCACATGTGCGAGGGCAGCATCGTTCCACTGAGTGCGAGTGGAGGCTCTGGCAAAGTCAATGAAGTATCATGCCGCACGATGGTTGTCCTTCATAACTATCTTGCCGAGCTCAATTTCTGCTTGTACAGCGCTGTTGAATGGGCTGAAGTTGGTCTCCAGCTCTTGACAAAAGTCCCTCCAGACCTTAAGCTAACTAGGCTCAGGTTGGATTTCACCTAGAATCGCGGGTTCGAAGTACTGGAGTGTGGGGCCTGTGAGGTACAAGATGGCATATTGGACCTTCGATGCATCCATCAAGCATGCAGACAGATGGTCTTGAAAGTTCAGCATGCATTGTAAAAAGAATGTGCAAAGCTTAGCTTGGTCGGTACCGTCATAAACCTCAGGCTCATGAACCTTGGCATGATGACCAGGGTTGGGATTAGATCTAGGGGGCTGTTGGGCTAATCGATCGATGAGTGCCTTGACAATTTTGTCTGAACTAGAAGAGGAATTAAGAGTTGGATTAGGATTAGAAACATGAGTGGAATTCGGATTTGAAACTTGAACAGGGTTTGGATTTGGCTGGTCGTCATTGTTATTGTCAATTGGATTTTCTTCGTTATCGTCTTCAGGTTCAGGAGGAGCTTTCCCTCCTGATGGGCCAGCTTTGCAAATTGAAGGTTGTTCTGACAGCTGTCAAAGTGAGGAAATCTCCTGCAACTGACTTGGGACTTCTACAATGAAAGGTGAACTGTGAGTAGTAGATCGGGTATTCATGATGGTCGTGATATGCAAAGATGAAGTGCGATCAAGTGTGGCAGTCAGAAAATACTATTATGATCATAGAAAAAGGACATAATCATAATATTAATAATCTCCCAAAGGCGAGGCAATGGCGAGGTTCTGGATGGAGCTTGGCTTCAATGTTATGCATTACACCCACTAGACCGCACGGTCCCCAATTTCGTAAAGGCAAGACAGACAGAAATGAACAGAAGAACCTTAGTTGAAATCAGGGTTGATTTTCTGACTGAAGTCTGAACTATGAGTACAAGATCTTTTATACTACTTTCTAATATACTAGGAGTCAAATAGATTCCTATAATAGAATGAGAAAGCTGAGGATCGTGAAAAGCAAGAACAGAAATACTATGTCCTAAATAATGATCTCCTCCATGACATTGTGGAGTGACGTGTCACTCCAATTTCCAACGGAGTTACCCTAAGGAACGTAATAGTGGATCGGATATCAGAGACTGAGTGGAATTGCAAATAAATGAAAATGGAACAGAATATAAATGAAAGGATATTAAATGTAAATGAAGATGGAATGGAATAGCGAGCATATGGAGTGTGATGTAAATGAGTGGAGTGAATTGACAGGAGCATGTGACGCCAAGATGGATACACGAGGTGCATATAGTCCATGGGCCGAGGGCGTTATGGTGAATAGCAAGCGAGAGCGGAGTTGGGCAGAGTGGGCTGAAATGAATAGTCGGGCATGCCGGCGTATGGTTCCTGACAGATACCAACATGCCATACATGCACATACCAATACCAACGTGCCATACATGCATGCATATGACATGCACATTCATGTCATACATGTGTTTATGTCATATGTCATGTGCATATATGGCACATTCATGTCATATGTTGCATGCGCATACAGCACATTCATGACATATGTTGTGTGTGTGTATGGCATGTTCATGTCGTACATCACATATGCATACGTCACATGTGCATACAGTAAGTTTGCATCAGCATGTGTGTGTGCAGCATGTACCCAACACTGGTTGACCCATGGGTTGACGGGTGTGGGTTTCCCATGGGTCAGGTGTGGGTCACTCATATTTGACCCATGGGTGACCTGTGCCATTCTCTGACCAGAGGTGTTCAATGGGATTTATTTCAGGGGATTGGGCAGGCCACTTGATGGGAATGATGTTGTAGTCAGAAAACTACTAGTCTACCTTTTTTGAGGTATGTTTTGGATCATTGTCCTGTTAGAAGTACCATTTATCCTTAGCTCCACTCCCTGATCCAAAATCTCACAATACTGCACTGCATCCATGTTCTCCTATATTTCTATCAGCTTCCCTACCCTATTCCAGTGTCAAGCTTTGGTTACTGACGGACTTTGGTACTGCCGAGGATTGTCGGGCGGACAATGGCCAAGTCCTGCAGGCCAAGAGTAGTGGCATTGGCTTCAACGTACTCGTGTGTTGTGCCCTACTTGCCCTGCGTGCCATTGATTTGCAACAGACAGATACTTGGGAGGATGCTGATGATACCGGCCCGAGTTGAGGACTTAACAGAGGGGAAGAAGGTAGAAGGGCCTAAGCCTAGTCAATACCCAGAATGAGGAAATATGTACATACATGTCCTACTTATATAGGTTAAGAAGCGACATGTAGAATAAGGAATGTGGAACAACAAGGTATACAGAGCATGCGGTTATTGTCCACAATGAGTAAAATTAGAACAAGGAATGTAAACCAGGATAAAACAATAAACAATAGAATAATAGAGAATGGGTCAAGGACAGGACAATAGAGAGTACATGACTATAAAACAAGGGTTGCGCACGAAGATAGAACAAGGACAGGAAGTCCCAAGGTGAAGCGGATCGAGGAACGGGCAGATAGTGTGGTGGACGTGCTGAGCCGAGAATGGCATACCAAGTGACGTGCATGCAGCGTGGACACTTGTATGTGGACGTAGAATGGCTGCTCGGTTGGCACTGCCAAATAACCGGAACCTTGGTACATGTACTTGACATCCAGCCCATACACCTCCAAACCATCAAGTTATTCCCCCCTCCATGTTTGACAGTTGGTGTGGTGGTCCTGTCTGATACTGGTTTCCCTTGTTGCTTCCAAACATACACCTTCCCATCTGACCCAATCCTATTGATTTTTGTCTCATCAGTCTACAACACCCTCTTCCAGCCCTCCAAATTCCAAATTTCATAGCATTGGGCAAACTTTAAATGTTGCTAATGATGAAACCCCTTGAGTATAGGGAGTTTCTTCTTTGTTGCTGATATAAAGCCAGCTTCCTTCAATACATTCCTAATAGTCTGAGGAGTGACAGAGGTAGATATGATGGAATTTATAAATTGGGTGGCTTGGATAGCATTTTCAAGCTTCCCAGAGCTAATTTGACAGATAATTGACTGTTTATCATAAGGGGAAAGCTTGGAAGGACAGCCACCAGGATGATTTTCCTTATCCCCCTCTACCTCCCTACTGATCCTGCCAATAGTACCCTTCCCCAGGCCAGTCCTAGCTTGAATTTGATGATGGGAATACCCCTCATTGAGGAGAGAAATAACAGAAGAATGCTTTTAAGCAGAGATGGATTTTATAGTGGTAATAAGGAGTCAAGGAGATGAATGAACAAAGTTCAACATGCCAAATTGATACAAATAAGATCACATGACATTCTGATGATTCACATGACTGACTCCTACCTTATATTGGTGTGTAATATTGAAAATCAGAGAAAATAATAGAGGGTAAAAAAACTGCCCCCAATGAGTGATTATTTTGTTTGATTTATTGAGCAATGAGTTTTGATTGGACTCACATGAGTTCTTAAGTTGGTAGATAGCCACCATGTTTTAGTATATTATGTGAAATTTTCAGAACTTTTGCTAATGCCAATCTTTTACAAAATATCAATCTTTCTAAAATGCACAAACATTGGGGCAGTCCCTCGACCCACTATATGTTGAGGTGGTAGTATGGGTCCAAGAGAGCTCCCTGTGCAAGTGTGAGGTCAAACTGTATATTACAGAATGGTGTTTTGGAGACAGGAGTTGGCTGTGAGGCTGGCAGAGTGGGTAGGGAATAGCACAGGTCACCCACAGGTCAAATGTAGATGACCCATACCCAACCCATAGGGAATATGAACCTATCAACCCATGGGTTTTTTCCCATGGGTGGATGGGTGTCAGGTGCACACCGCACCTGCATGTGTGACACCACAGGTTCAGCTGGGTTGCAGGTGCTCTTGGCTTGCCCTGCACCCAAACCTAAGGGCATCCAACCCAGTGGCCTGTGTGGGTTAGCCTAACCCATGCCATTCCCTAAGAGCAGGTGGGGTAAGGACAGCTGCATGGGTACCTTTCCCAGCAGATTGAATGATGTTAGGAAGGCCTAAGTGGGTGGATATAGCATCCAGATACTTATATACTTTGGCCAGTTGTAGGTCATGTGGAGAATCTATAAGTGTTGATTGGGCTAAGGAAATAAGGTTGCAGCTTTGGTATAGGGCATCAAGAGAGATAGTTGCATTTTAGCAGCCTTGGTCTTAAGGAGAGCAATTCCATATATCAGAGTACTCAGTTGTTTAAGTATAGTAGCTAATGATGCTGCAGTAGGCTGTCCTGGGAGTTCAACGGCCAGCGGTGGTTGTGGTTGGACCGTGGGGGCCATCCTTTCATGTAGGCCGGAACCAAACCGCCAAATGGCGAAATCTCGGATTTGTTCCTTTTCTCGCGCGGATATGAGTTGGAGGATGATGAAGGGCTTGGCCTTGTCGCAACCGGCCCAGTGAATATGAGAAAAAATCCTCGGAAAGGAGAGGACACACGATCAACTAGACGATCTCGTCCTGCTTGGCCTGCAACTTGGTACCAACGTCGTTGACCTCTTATGTTGGAGGGGCGCATTCTCTTGCCCTTGTCGAATATGAACGTGTACAAGGCAATCACCGAGAAGTCACAATCGGTATACACACCGCCTGTGCCATAGTGCGGTGGAGGCCATGCGAACCCAGGCACGTCCATAGAACTGGGAGAACACAGAGAAAAGGCAATTAACACAAATTTGCCTGGCATTTACATAAGCAACTCGATCGTTTGAACTCAAGTTGCTCGTATAAACTTTCTTGCTACTCTCTAGCAAAAATGCGACAAACAACTGTGCGACATCGGTGAGGACAAATAATGGGTGCTCTCAAAATTTCGCTTACCAATGCCTCGCTGATTTCTTACTCGGATCCTGGTTTGGGGTGTTATGCTCTATATTTGACAAGGCTCTGCATAACTGTGGCACTTGGCTTATAGTCCATTTGTTGCACCGCCCTTAAGGGGTAACGTGACTTGCAGTTGCAAATTAGTCTTTGGTGTACAGGTTGTCGAATCAACTTGTTTTCATTTATGGAAAGTCCTACAAGACCTGAATGTTCAGTAAGATTGGTGTCTAATATTCTACTGAAGACAGCCCTATTCTGTTCATGAGCGCAAAGACTACCACTTTCCATTCTATGTAAAATAGACCTCGGCGTCTTGCACTGGTTCACATTTATGTTTATTTTTGAACGCCAAGGTTGCTGATAGGCAGTGCTAAGAAAAGAACATCTGGCAAATCCTGCTGTTCCCTGGCGTCTTAACCAACTTATATGGATGGCAGCTTGAGCTTTTGTCTCAGACCTTGTCATCATCAATTGCCTGCTTTCCAGTTTCACAGACTGTATTTTCCGTGAGCTCCCGCCCCCCTAATGATAACCTCGCGTGAGTTACTAATAAGACCACAGAATCGATCGAACATAAGACACAATCCTCTCCACGTTGTCTCATCGGGGCCATGCTCGACGTTGATTTCTCCACGGATATGCGGCGCATAACCTTTTGGGCTGGACGCATGGGTATTGACCTGCGCGAACCCAAGCAGCTCACAGAACCCTATCTGTGGTCACATAGCTCTCTTCAGCACTTGGCCGACCTCCTGGTTGATTTCCACGGTTTTCGCTATGCCGACGTATCTGACAACCGGATGTTATTCGCCCTGGTGTGCGATCCATATGCATGGCGAGTTGGCAGAATGCCAATCTCAACTCCTCCTAGGAGAAGGATCGAGTTACCAATAAATGCATCTTCGTTCTTCTCTCCTGATCGACGAAGGCAGTGGGAGAGCGTCTTCCACAGTCCCCTGTGGCATTCCATAGGGGACATCAACGTTCCTGGATCTAATACTGTCAGAGATCTTCTCAATTTCCTGCAGTGTTTGCTCCCAGGAATGTTTATAATCTCCGAAGTATATGACGGCTGTCCCTTTCAGAGAGGCATACCACCCTCTACATGGGTGCTCGAATCCAGGGATATGCTCGTTTCATGCCTAGGTCTAGAACGGTATGAAGCGTTGTCCATGGCGGCATCAGATAGCCAAAAAGCTGTTATAAAGTCTCCACATGATTCGACAAGTGAAACGGATTGACTATCCAAGACACCGTCCAAATTCACGATACTATCTTTCGATCTATTTATTTGTGTTCGCTATCGAAGCTGGGACTTCCCGTGTTTCATTAATGTTATTTACTGTCAGGATTTAGCGGAAATGAATCTTGACGTTCCGCTGAGTCACCCTATTGGGTTGATTGACTGTGACTCATTTCAATTTCATAGAGGAGCATTACATAATAGCGCCACCATGAAGAGTTTATAACTCCGCCTGAATATATAAGTCTTAATGGAGTTTATTTTCAGACTGCTCTCATCCGCTATCATCCATGATGCGGTTCGGTACAACTACAAAGTACTCATATATCTGAGACTCGACAAAAAGACAAAGGTGCAGTCATTCACTTATCTGATCCACCAACCCATATCCCTTTCTTTCATGATGATTTCTATGCTGTGCACCAGACGGAGTTCGAGCAACGACGACAACATTTGCCCGGTTCTCTTTACGCTTGAGAACCCTGACCAGTCTCCCTTCTCAACCTATATTTCATAACATCCTACATACCTATATACTAATTTCACTTTTATTGTCAGGCTCTTCCAGATGTTATTTGCAATGATTTGCGGGTTGCCTTAGATGTAAGCGCGGACCCACCGGTGTTGTCGGTTATAGTGAAGTTTCACAACTTGCTCTCTTATATAAACCATCAGCTTAAAATAGAATTTATTCCACCAAAGATTGAAAGGAGCGTGATTAAAGAGAGTGCCATGTGACCCTATTAGGTATCAACTATAGGTAGATAGATCGGGGAAATAGAGGAGGCCACCACTGGAGCCAAGTGTTCAAAGCCGTTAAGAAGAAGCCGCTGGCTGTGTTCGGGATGCTGATACATCCTTCAGAGCTAACAACTGCCTGGAACGGAAGGCTTCGTAGTGGATTTGAGCGGTGGTCTCAATCAGGTCTTGGAGGTGAGTCCTGAGTGTAAAGGGATGTGACACTCTGGCTGTCTAACAGAACCGTTCCGGCATACCTAGTCAAAAAGTTCCTGAGGTAGACAAATTCACAATGCTTTTCGTCCTCGACGTTGATTATACCCCAACGGTTCCTCCTGCCCCGAACAGGCTTGCCTTTGATAAGCACGTTACGCTCAGACCCCACGACTGCAAAGGGAATCATTTTCTATAATAATAAAAAACGCTGAGTACAAGTATAAGATAGGAGGATTAGACGAATTACCCTGATTTGTTCATTAAGCTGAGTCTCTTCAGCATCGTCTTCGTCGGTGTCGAAGGGATACAAACGAATGTCGTGATATACGAGCTCTGCTCGGATCTATCGCCATCAAAGCTATTAGCACTTGAGGGAGTAGCCAATGGGTATATCGCACTTTCTGCTTGAAGGTCTCCCGTTCTTGAAGGGTCAAAGAGTCGGACTTGGCAATCACCGGCACAACGTTGACGACTTCGCTAAGCTTTTTTAAAACGATGACATCGATTGGTCGAAGGGAGTGGCCAGTAGGGTTGATGAAGAACAAGCAGCAATGAATACGGCCGTCTTGGATGTACCGATCACGCATTGCGGTGAGCTCCTTGCGAAGGTAGGCGCTATGTTGATCCTGTTAATTTTAGCTAAAATACCCTTCATCCAAACTAGATCAGAAAGACCTTGATATATCTGACAATTGGATCCCAGCTGGAGGACGCAAAGTGAAGCCAAAATATAGAGAGAGATGTTCACCCGTACCAATTCTCATTATTTATCTGGTCGCCATACCCGGGGGTATCGACTATATTAAGCCTCAGCCGGACTCCATTTTCGACGATGACTGTGGACAGGATATTTAGTCATGCTCCTGGATTGTTGACCGACTACATACTATGGGAGACGGTCTGAATCTCGGTGGTTTGCCTTACTGGCTCCTC
>QLPG01013969.1:0-20136 GCA_003314385.1 Gomphus sp. MG54 | reverse complement strand
AGGGTTGTTCGGTCGGTACTACCGAGTGAACCAGAGCTTGGTATCCGGGGCTTGACAGAATTACTGACTCCAATACACTCAGTGACCACTCAAATGGCATACTCTTTTCAACACTCCCCTTTGGCTAACTATAACACCATGTCAATTACATCAAAATAACACATCAATGTGCCAGCGATGTTGGGGTTCGTGCTTACAGGTTAAACACTGAGGTGACATCCATGAGATGAAAGGTGTCTTCAGATGACCTCCAAAGTCCGGATGAGGAAATATATCTGGTTACTTGATTCTATGCATTTAAACTATTTGACTTAGCTCTGTTCCTGGTTCTGCGTAGTTCAATAGATGTTGTCTCTTCCATCCAGGTCTTTTGTCATTGCCAACAGATGGTATGATCACAACAGTTTGTGAATAAGGTTTTCATAATGGTCCATTATTAAGGAAGTCAGTAGCTTAATTTGCACAGATTTCTGTGCAAGAACTCTATGATATCAGGCACTCAATTTACCTTCCTCATCTTTCCAGTGTTCCACTCAATGTTAATTCACAATAGCGGTACTTCTTCTAGTGTCTTTAAGGCATGTTGTGAGTATCAAGCGGGCAATGTTTAAATATATCAGAGTACATAATTTAACGCATGGGGAGTACGAAAAAGAACCACCAGAGACAGGAACAAGGTTCAACTAGAAACAAGGAAACAACAGGTTAGAGTGACGCACCACGATGGAAACAATTTTACTCAACCTTGACAATATAGATGGCGAAACAATGTTTTCCATGGAAGATCAAAAAATTAGAAACCAGCATTCTCTCTCGACTAGCTCTTCATCTAGTGTGATATCCAACATGCTGGAATTATCCCTGATGATGCTTTTGGGAAGTTTGGGATCAGGACTAGATGTTGTCTGAATTGCTAGAAGCGGCTTGTCTCGAAACATCAAGGCATCAATAAATTCCTGTAGAAGGAGTTCTAGGGGCAGTCAATGAGGATAGATAGAGTGCCTACCTTTCTTGTAGCAAACATGATAAATGCAACAACCGGACCTGTCACAGATTGGATTGATACACAAAAAAGGCCATGAATTGAAAAAATCTAAAGTGACTCACTGGCAGCTTGCAGGAAGTCAACCCAGATGTGGGTACTGCAATTAGCACTGGTCAAACAGGCACCCATGCTCTCTATAGTTGTTTTATATGCTCTGTGAAAAATGTGCATGCAATATGGTGCATGTTAGCATGAGAAAATTAGATTCCAAGGTGCAGCGGTGACTCAGAAAAGGCTTCAATATGCACACAGCCACGACAAGAAGATATAAGCAAAATATTATGACCCAAAGGATGAGAGACAGTGAGATTCATCAGGCCTTGTCTGTACAGTTGCGAAGAAGGACCCAGTGATGACACAGAATGTGGATGATGCATGCTTTTCAATCAATTAACCAATATATATATATAAATGACTGAGGAAAGCCACCATCAAAGATAAGAGTAAGAATCATGATGACAAGCATGATTCTGTAGGCAGCAAACAGGATACTTTAAGAGTAGCATATTTCAGCTGTGATGGTTTGCTTGAAAATTTACACACCACTTACAGAGGTCTGTCTATTATTTGAAGCATGCAGTAAAATTTGTGTGATAAACCAAAGTTAGCAGGCTATGGGGACTGTGGTTAGTCAATGTCTGATAGAAGTATAGATGATGGTGAACAAGCCATGATTATATTACCTGTAGGGAGAAGAGCGAGAAAACAAATAGACACATATAGGGAGAAAATACAAGCTATGATAATCCATGATAATCTTATGAAGACCACTGCTGATTAAAAATTGTGGGTTAAATGCACCACAGCTTGAGTTCATTTGGCTTGTTCCTTTCCCCAAGGCCTGTAAATACTAGCCCTAAAATTGAGCTAAACCTACATAGTGAGAAAGACTTGTGTTAATTATAACTTTCAAGGGTGGTGGTATCATGGTGCACAGTGTACCTTGATGATCAATGCAAACATGGCCGTTTCCATCATGACCTGAGCCCTGGTGGTAAGCGCAGCTTGAATCAGACACTCCATTCCGCCAATAGATGGAAGGGAAAGTTGGGGTGGTAGTGGACTGGGTGAGGTAGATGGACCCCTGGAATATAATCTGACATACTTTGTAAGTCACTAATTTTTGGGAATACGGTAGCATGTAGCCAACCCAAGTGAGAAAACGATAGCAGAACAAACCCATATAATGCAGAAATTGAGGAAAATTAAATCAGGCCTGGGTTTTCGTAGGAATATAGAGACCATGAGGAGCCAATGTGACCTGACATACATACTCTTGTAGAAATGCCTGAGTCCTTCGTGTTGGCAGGAAAGATCTACAAAGAAGCTTAACTCTCACACACCATGCAATACAACAAGGGCCTTTGGGGCTTGTCGATATGGATGATAAAGACAATGCTCAAAAGTGCACATTTGGGCTTCATTATAGGCACTTAATTTTAAGTGCCAGAGAATGCAAATGTAAAAGAGAAAAGCACAAAAGAAAAACAAAAGTGCAAGTGTAAAGCAGAAATGCAGGGGAATAAAATTATACCCCAACACCCTTCCCCTGATGAGTTACCACTCCAATAATCACATATGTTTTTCAATCCCCATCAGTTTCCTACATCTATCCACCTTAACTCACTGGTGAGTAGATCAACAGCAATGTCAATGGTGGGAATGAAGACTGGACTAAGTGTGCCACCTGCAACTTTATCATGAAACCAGAAGAACTGCAAATCAAGTTGTTTCATCTCACTATGGTGTTCAGAGTTTTTGGCAAGAGAGAGTGCAGACTGGTTGTCAATTTGAAGGATAGAAGGTGAATCCACTGCATATCTAAGTTCACCAAGGAATTGTCAAAACCAAACCATCTCTTTTCTAGCATAAATAGTAGCGACAAATTCTGCCTCAGTGGTAGAGAGGGCCACTATGGTTTGAAGACCAACTACCATGCCTATCTTGAGAAAGTACCCACTAGTAGACTTGCCAGCATGGTCAGCATCAGTGTATTTTTCAAAAGGTTCACCTGATGGTGAGGGTGCATAGACAAGCTAATAATCCATGGTCCCCTTTAGATATTAGAAAATGTGTTTGACTGCTTTCCAGTGTACCATGCCAAAGTTCTGGTTGAACTGGATCAAGACTCCAACAGCATAGGCAAATGTCAGGGTGAGTCACAACTGACAAATGCATCATGGATCTAACAGCAGATGCATAGGGAATGTTCTTCATCTTAACAATCTCTTCAGGAGTCATAGGGGACATAGAGGATGGCAATTTAAGACCTGGGTCTATGGGGGTGGTGACAGGTGTGCTGTCTGCAAGGTTGTAATGGTCAAGCATGTCAGAGATATACTGATGCTGTAAGAGGCAGAAATATAATTGTGAGTGGTCCCAAGTGATTTCAATACCAAGTAGGCTGGAGGTAGGGCCAAGGTCATATAGCTTGAACTATTTTTCAAGTTTGGTCTTCACATGAGAGGTGGCAGATATGGAGTTGGAAGCAATGGCAAGATCATCAAAACAAAGGTAGGGACAAGGAAGAGGCAGTGAGGGAATAGCAGGAAATGGTGAGGAAATTACAATCAGAGGTGTTGGCACTTCAGGAGGTGATGATTGGGCAGATAGTGTTGTTGGTGATGACAAGGGAGGTTGTGAACTGGGTGGCTCTGATAGGAACAATGGTATATACACCTTGGGCTCCATGCTCACCCTTGTAGAGGGGCCTGCCTTATTATCACTCTCAATTAGGGAAATGCACGGGTCAGGCCAACCCGACCGGGTCACCGGGTCGGGTGTCCTTGGGTATGGGTGCGGGTCAAGCCGCGAGCACCCGTGACCCGGCCCAACCCGGGGCGTCAACTCCGACACGCACGCGACTTGCGCGTACGCGCACGCGCGGACACGAACGCGACGAACGCGCCGCACGCGCACGCGACACCACGAACGCGACGAACGCGCACGCGACACCACGAACGCGACGAACGCGCACGCGACACCACGAACGCGACGTACGCGCACGCGCCGCGACGAACGCAACGTACGCGCCGCGACGAACGCGACGTACGCGACGCCTGTACGCGCATGCGCCGCCACGTACGCGACGTACGCGACGTACGCGACGTATGCGTACGCGACGCCTGTACGCGCAAGCGCCGCCACATACGCCACGTACGCGACGTATGCGCACGCGCCGCGACGAACGCGACGTACGCGACGCCTGTACGCGCATGCGCCGCCACGTACGCGACGCCCGTACGCGACGTACGCGACGTATGCGCACGCGCCGCCACGTACGTGACGCCCGTACGCGACGTACGCGACGTATGTGCACGCGCCGCCACGAACGCGTATGCGCCGCATGCGTGCGGGTGCGGCGCGCACCCGAGACCCGTCGACCCGTGGGAAAAAACCCATGGGTTGACGGGTTCGGGTTTCCCATGGGTCGAGTGCGGGTCACCCACATTTGACCCGTGGGTGACCCGTGCCATTCCCTACTCTCAATTGTTTCCTCCAGTGCCTCTACCCTTGCCCCTTTGAATAGCCATGGTTCTCTAATTACCTTAGGATTTCTCTTCCTCTTATTACTGTATTTCCTTTCCACTTACTTGTCCCCCTCCATTGTACATTGATGTTGCCACCAACTCCCCTCTTATTGCACCAAACACCAGCCCCAAAATACAAGTCCTTCTCCCCCTTCCTTAGGCATATATTGCCTTTGTTTTTACAACAATGACAAAGCTTTTCCTCCTTTCAACCCCTTAGCCACAGGGTACTGTCATCTGCCTCACCCAATCCTACATTTCAATAGTTAACCACATACAAGTCATCCTCATCATTCCACATCTGAAGGTAGGTGCACTACAATTTTGTCAGTAAAATGAATCCCAAGACAAAAACCTTATGCACCCTTGGGCTTTTTAAGTGTGAACCCTCAACCCATTGCTTATACATATCTATAGCATCGTGTGCTGCTTCTTCAAGCTGTGCCTTTGCATTTTAAATTATTGATATTGATGACATATTGGGTTAGTGATACTTGCACTACCCTGGAGACTGTCAAGCTTCTGGAATGCCAGGATGTCAGACGAGAATGGCCAAGTCCTGCAGGCCACAAGTAGTGGCTTTGGCTTCAATGTACTTGTGCATTGCGCCCTACTCTCCGTGCGTGCCACTGATTTGCAACAGATGGGATACCTGGAAGGATGCCAATGATGCTGGCCCAAGTAGAGGACTTAGCAGAGGAGGAGAAGATAGAAGGGCCTAAGCCTAGTCGATACCCAGAATGAGGAAATATGTACATGCTTGCCCTACTATATAGGTTTAAGAAGTGACATGTGGAATAAGGAATGTGGGACAATAAGGTATGCAGAGCATGTGGGTCTTGTCTACAACAAGTAAATTTAGAATAAAGGGATGCAAACAGAAATAGAACAATAAAATATAGAATAATAGAAATGTGACCAAGTGTTAAATCCGTGTGTCAGTGCTTAGCTAGAGGCTTCCGGAAGGGTTTCCAGAGGGTTCTGAATGATTTCCAAAGTGGGGGCTCGTACTCCAGGGATGGAGAGACTAAGGGTTGGACTTGGGATCGGAATCGGAATGGGGACAGAAAGTTGGGAAGCACCGGGGGTCTTGAGACTGTTCACGGTATAGGGTGGTACGAGTGGTTCGAGGTTGCAGGGACTTGGCTTCAACTTATGTGTTGTGCCCTCCTCGATCGTCTGTCCCTAATTTCGGAGAGTTGGAAAGTTTACCAGAACTTAATTGGAAACTGCGATGCTGAATTAAGTCGATATTTGTACTGGCAAATAGTCCAGTTGACTGGTGACTTATATACATGTATCTAGTCTTGTATTATCTTTTACCAAGTAAAGACAAGGGGGGGAAGAGAGTACAAGGAGCAATATAAAATGAAGAACAAAGGAGTGAGGTATGCGGTGATCCTGCACGTCATCTATCAAAGGAGTGGAACCTTGACTTCGGAATCTTCGGAGGTTGGGAAACATGGAACCTCGGAGTGGTGCATCAGAAATTGGGAAATTGGTTATTCAGTCTTTGAGCGATCGGAAAGGTCCTGGAAACAGTGTGGGTGGTTGTGGGGTTTAATGTGGGTTTATTGGGCAGCATAGGCCATAACACCAAGGATAGGACAATAGAGAGTGCCCGACTATAAAACAATGGTTGCGACCAAAGATAAAACAAGGACAGGCAGTCCTGAGGTGAGCCAGATCAAGGAATGAGGAGTAGGCATGGTGGGATTAATGGATGGTGAGTGGCATAGAGTATGTGAGAGATAATGGATAAGGAATGTGGGTGGTGGATGTGCCAAGCCAAAACCGGCAAGCCAAGTGACATGCATGCAGCATAGACACTTGTACATAGATGTTATAGCCCATGCCCTCAAACAAACCCACAGTAACCCCCACAACCACCCACACCGTTTCCAAGACCTTTCCGATCGACCAGAGCCCGAACAACCGATTTCCGAATATCCGGAATACTTTCCGAGACCCCCCGATTCCGACCCCCCGTAGCCCGAATCCGAACCTCCGAATACTCCGAAAGTCAAGGTTCCGACACGATTGATAACCGACACGCAGGATCATCGCGTACCTCACTCCCTTGTTCTCCCCTTTATATTGACACCCTTGTACTTCCTTTTCCCTTGTTTTATGACCGGCTAAAGTTAGTACAAAGAGTGTTACATGTATATAGTCTCACAGTCGACTGGACTGTTCGCTAGTACGAATATCGATTTAGTCTCCCACCAGTTTCCGATTCGTTTCCGGTAAACTCCCGCCTCCTTTCCGAAATTAGGGACAGACGATCGAGGAGGGCGCAACACATAAGTTGAAGCCAAGTCCCTTCGACCTCGAACACCTCAGCGACCGGATTGATCTATTCCGCGACCTACCCTAAACTCCCGGTGCTTCCGTCTCCGTCCGTAGTCCGTCCGACCCCGATCTCGGTCTTCGGCCCCATTACGGACCTTCGCACTGACCCGGAAAACCCCTTCAGAAGTACTAGCTAAGCGCCTGACACGCGGACTTAACAATAGACATAGAATGACTGCTTGGTTGGCACTGCTGAATTACCAGGGTCTTGTTGCTCAATAAATCAAACAAAATAATCACTCATTGGGGCAGTTTTTTGACTATTATTTTCTCTCATTTTCAATGTTACACACCAGTATAAGATAGGAGTAGGTCATGTGAATCATCAACATGTCATGTGACCTTATATATTTGTATCAATTTGGCATGTATGTAGAACTTTGTTCATTCATCTCCTTGACTCCTTACCACCACTATGAAATACACCTCTGCTGAAAAACATTCTTCTGTTCTTTCTCTCCTCAATGAGGGGTATTCCCATCCTCAAATTCAAGCTAGGACTGGCCTGGGGAAGGGTACTATTAGCAGGATCAGTAGGGAGGTAGAGGGGGATAAGAAAAATCATCCTGGTGGCCATCCTTCCAAGCTTTCCCCTCATGATAAACAGTCACCCAATTCATAAATTCCATCATATCTACCCCTGTCACTCTTCAGACTGTTAGGAATGTGTTGAAGGAAGTTAGCTTTAGATCAGCAACAAAGAAGAAAGTCCCTATACTCAAGAAACTAGCCGTATCCTTCTAGGCATGCTTTGTATTAGCTTCTGGCATGTCTCTGGTGGTATTTCAGTCCACTCCTTTGCCACCCTGTCCCATAATTCATGTACTCCTTTGGGTGGTATGTCATATTGTTGGAATTTGGCCTTGAGGTGTTGCCAGAGGTGTTTAATGAGATTCAGATCAGGGGATTGGGCAGGCAACTGCATGGAAATGATATTATTATCAGAAAACCACTGGTCTGCCTTTTTTGAGGTATGTTTTGGATCATTTTCCTATCAGAATTACCACTTATCCTTAGCCATCTCTAAAATTTCAATCCTCTCCTCCACTCCCTCCTCCAAAATCTCACAATACTACACTGCATCTATGTTCTCCTACACCTTTCACAGCTTCCCTACCCCATTCCAGCCCATGCACCACCAAACCATCAAGTTATTCCCCCCTCTAGTTTGACAGTTGGTGTAATGGTCCTGTCTGATACTAGTTCCCCTTGTTGCTTCCAAATATACTGTCAGGCACCAGAAATGCCAATGATGCATGGGCTGAGTACTATTGCAATAGTACCAACTTTATGATGCTGGTGGGGAAATTGGCCAAGCCCAGTAGACTGATCGGGGTAGCTTGGCTTCAATGTACTCATGTGTTGCACATGCATTCCCCTAATTTCAGAATGAAGAGGGACTCGGGAGAGTGCCCCAGAGTGTCAACCTGAGTAAAGGACTTGAGACAGGAGGATAAGGGAAGGCAAGAAGCATAGGCCAAGTTGATATTCATAATGGGAGACTATCTACACCCATGTTCTACTTGTATAGGTTAAGAAACAAATGTGGAATCAGGGTGACATGAGACATGGAAAAAAGAATAAGGTATGGAGAGCATGTGGGAGTATTGTCCACAATGCTCAATAATAGAACAATGAATATAAATGAAAATAGAACAATGAGATATTGTTATGTACCATTGCAATGGTTGGTGAATACATGTAACAAGTTGCTGTTTAAATAGTGCCTACAGAATAATGCCAGATAACCTGGCATAGTGGCCTTTTGGCCTAGTTGGAAGAACACATTACTGTGGGGATTTGTTGCCTTTCACAGATATGGCCAAACATAAGATAATAAGAGTGTGGCTGAAAATAAGACAATAGGATGTGACTGAATATAAAACAATAGGGTCATGGCCAAGAATAAAATAATAGGAATGTCCCAATGTGGGATGGGTTGGGAATGAAAGAATAAATGGGGTGGGAATAGTGGATAATGAATAAAAGAAATGGGAGTGATGAATGAACTAGAAGGTGTGGATGGTGAATGTACCAAGCCAAGACCGACATACCAAGTGACTTGTATATGACTTAGTCACCTGCATGTGGAATTAGATGTTTGTCATTCGGTCAGTATGACCAAGTGAACTGATGCTCAGTACATGTACTTGACACATACACCTTCCCATCTGATCCAATCCTTTTGATTTTTGTCTCATCAGTCCACAATACCCTTTTCATTCCTCCAAAGACCAAATTATATAGTATTGGGCAAGATTTAGATGTTGTTGATGATGAGACCCCTTGAGCATAGAGACTTTCTTCTTTGTTGCCGATCTAAAGCCAGCTTCCTTCAATACATTCCTAACATTCTGAGGAGTGACAGAGGTAGATATGATGGAATTTATGAATTGGGTGGCTTGGACAGCATTTTCAAGCTTCCCAGATCTGATTTGACAGATAATTGACTGTGTATCATAAGGGGAAAGCTTGGAAGGGTGGTCACCAGGATGATTTTCCTTATCCCCCTCTCCATCTCTACTGATACTGCTAATAGTACCCTTCCCCAGACCAGTCCTAGCTTGAATTTCACAATGGGAATACCCCTCATTGAAGAGAGCAACAACAGAAGGATGTTTTTCAGCAGAGATGATTTTCATAGTGGTGGTAAGGAGTCAAGGAGATGAATGAACAAAGTTCTACATGCCAAATTGATACAAATATATAAGGGCACATGACATGTTGATGATTCACATGCCCTACTCCTACCTTATACTGGTGTGTAACATTGAAAACGAGAGAAAATAATAGAGGGTCAAAAAACTGCCCCAATGAGTGATTATTTCATTTTATTTATTGAGCAATGGTTTTTGATTGGAATCACATGATTTCTCAAGTTGGTAGATAGCCAACATGTTCTAGTATATATGTAAAATTTTCAGAACTTTTGCTGATGTCATTCCTTCACAAAATATCACTCTTTCTAAAATGCACAAATATTGGGGAAGTTTTTTGACCCACTGTATCATTATCTATATAGATAATATCATACCTCTATCTGAAACCTCAGAAGTCCAGATTTGAAAATGAGAGGATTGGTCATTGTGTGACATTGATAAAGCACACCTAGGTTGTAACATCTCAGTCTGTTGACTGGACTTATACTGCTATAGATAGCTCCCGAGTAGTTGCCTTCCCAATAATATGTCCTTATAATTGGTTTAATTATCAACTTAATTCTTAATTCTTACATCTCCAGTTTTTTAGTGTTTCTCATACTATACCAATACCCTGAACTGTTAATATTCTGAAACCTGGAACTAGCACTGTTAAGGTGCAATACTCAGAGTTTAACCCAAGTCCCATCAGACTCTCTGCCCCTAGTTTAAGGCCTCATGCCAGACCTGCATAGAGTTAACAATGATTCAGTCAGTGGGATTTAAGCTGTATGCCTTTTGTGTTCTAAGTGATCAGATTGAGGGGCACAATATTCATGCCTTCAGGTTGACAGTTCGGCATCTAGGTAGGGAGACATCTGGACCAAGTCCTAAATTTCATGCCTAGACAATGTACAAGTGAATAAATAACTTCATGATGCAATTGATATCAAGGGTTGAACGATGCGGTCAAGTGTAAGTACTCAATCGCCTAGGGCATTTTTTCGGATATAGACCATGGCCTAATATTTATAAAATGCAGCCTTATACCCTTATTCAATTTTAAAGTAATCTTATCCGAAATGATCCTATTCACACGAGAGTTTCATGGTGTAATTTTATACTCGGCTTCTGGGTGTTAGGAATCTTCCAAACATTCGAAAATATATATACTTAAATTGTGAGAGATCGCATTTATTTGTTGTCGAATTTGAGAAAGGGATTTATATATTTGGAAGTTTTCCATGCACTGGAGGCATAACCTGTGTTAATGTATATGTATAAATGATATGGTATACCATGTTTTACCTCTGTTTAGTCGAAATGAACGGTTAAATTCTCGAAGGAGATGTTCGCTACTAACTTTGCTTGTATTACACTGTATTCAGAATTGATCATTCCATATGCTGTCCGGAGTTTATATGTTTTACCATGGAGTTGAATGCGCACGTGTAAGCAACTCGAATTACCAACCGAAATGCACCCGTCACAACCGGATGTACAAGCATCTCATGCCTGAGTCAACTCTTCTCCCTCGATTGTGTTATGTTGTCCAGTAGAATCGTCCACATGATTATCATAAATGAAACACATGTTTCACATGTGGGTCGCATGAAATATACGCCTTGCCTGTGAACCGTGAAACTTCTAGCGAAGGAATGTTGTTAATATCAAGGAACAAAATTCATGTAGGGCTAGAGTTGCAGGGGGTACGTGGCGTCGGTATTCAAGAATTATTAGGAGGGGGTGAAGGTCCCTGCTTGCCAGCGCGTGATTTGATGGTCCGGAACGATCCACAGAAGCGGCGGTGCCAAGGGACAATATGGGAAAGATGATCTGAAGTAGATAGGCAAGATTTGGAGAAAAATGAATGATAGAAAGAAAATTTCTCAAGGTGGAGACAAGCTGCTTCCTGAGCGCAACAGCCGCGGTTCTGTTTCAGAAGACGAATCTGGGGAAATCGTAAGCTCCACGCCACGTATCTAAATCGCACCTCATCAGAAGCAGCCCCTTGAACTTGTCGGATCCCATGGGATCTACCGTACGTGATTGAAGCCTTGTAGATCCAACGATAGGAGATATTCCCCCGAAACTACATATGTCGTTCATTCGCTAATGTCGATCGGACGATATGGAGGGGTCGAGGTAACTGCCGGCGAGAAGTGTGAGGAAACTGGGTCCGTCAGAGGGAAAGGTTAAGTGTAATACCGTTTCCAGGCGGGAGTAACCGGGTAATTGACACATCTCACCTTGAACCGAGCGTCTACATTGACCTGTGAGTGAGACTCATCCAATGAGTAGAGGCTTCAATTATGCTAGACCATATTCCTCGCCTTGGCTCGTGACGACAAGTCCCAAGGGGAATCTGCCGACCACATGGAATGTGGAATGAATCCAAGCGCAAACCATGGTCTGCATCCCGACTGACGAGTTGAGGGTCAAAGCTTCTGAGTCGAAGACTATAGTTCCATCCTCAAAATCGAAGGGGAAGAGTCACTGTGCATGTCATCATGCCAGAAAATAGACTGATTCATCGAACAGGCTTCAGTGAGTTATTCATGAGCTCAGGGATTGCTGCAGTTGGATGTTCCAAGGGAGAACAAGTAGTGGTACGTTGATTTTGAACTGTACAAAGGCTATAACATTACAAGGAATATGTAGGCTTACAGGATGTGGAGGAATATGTCGCACAATATCGCGATGCACAATATCGCGTGCATGTCGTCACCGAGTATAAATCGTTGGACGTCCATTTTGATCTAGGAAGGCTACAAAGAAAGAGCACAAAAGAGTAACTCTTCTTGACTGGGAGTTGTGTCTCTTCAGAAAGTTGGTTAACATGGTCTCCTGGTCTGGTCTCCTCGTCACATCGCTCTTCGATAAAATTTTTGGGAATACCCAATCCGGCGACACATTCATCCACTGTAGTTCAGGTATACACATCATAAAATAAACTTGGCTTTGGTATCGTTTATCCCATGACTCGTGTTCGAGATTTTCAGCATGGTGTCAGAATTCGGTATTATAACAACAAAAACACGTACCTCTCCAGTGTTATCCCGTGAGCGACCTGGAAGCCAATATCCTACTATTTGGTGCTCACATTGGTGTAATTCTCTGTTTCATTTTAGGGTAGTCATTCTTTCGCCATAATGCATCCTATAATGAATCACTAATATATGGAGGATCCATGTTGTGTTCAAGGCGAGTCGGACGTCCCTCGTAGCATTGTTCAGGTCATAAACAGTGGTCACGAGAGATTGGAAATACATCCAGAGATATAGAGCAATCTTCAATGTTACCTTGAAGCTTGAAGACTGGCGCACTCGGACAGGAACCCATCTGGCAATGATGCGTGGATTGTTCGTCATGTGGTTATTGTTTTTGGTAATAGATGAAAGTTCTGCGCAAATTAACATCTACCAGTTCCTTGGTCTTTGAATAGGACGCGTCTTGATTTGATCGAATGGCGATGCGTTTGGGACGAGCGTCCATGTAAACCCCGACTTTACATCCCGCATGCCCGCACTCCGCTCGTACTAAGCCAGATTGCATCTCAGCAAGGTCAACCTTAGCTCTTTTACACTGGTGACTCAAACAAAGCGAGGTTCTACTGAGCCTATTCACTCTAAAGCTCACACAAGTCTTCATTTGATGGGTGCCAGACTTTCATACCAGTAGCTCATCGACTAGTGCAACATCGCAGGTACCATGACCTCATCCAGTACAACATCGCAGATATGATATTCATAACCCGAGTGACCTCCTCGACTTCGAGGAGGTGGTTCGTATGATATCAGCTCTCAGGCGGTAAGGGTTTCATACTCGATCCTCGATCCTCTCAAGGTGCACGCAAAGTACAAAGAGGGACCAATTGCGGGCCTCATGCGGGGCTTTTCCTGTGAGCATACCGTTCCATAATGTCACATGTCGATTCCGATCCGAGAATTTTATCAGAAGTTCCGAGCCTGGTGATCGTTCGAGCCGTTAACCTATCCACGACACGCTAATATTGCACACTATTAGTACCACCGTTTGTCTGGTAATTGGAGTATTCATCCTCGTATTTCATCTCTGGCAAGTCCACTGATACTACTTGACACGGTATCCCCTCTGAACAGTTCGGACATTTTCCCTAAATTATCCATAATATTTGTTGCCTGGCAATTTATACCTGAGGCGGAAGAGGTAGTTTGACTCCTCTTTATGGTTCGGAGCCTCCTTACTCACGATCCCACGAAGCGAAACATCTGCGATAGTCAGCCACATTTCGGCTCACTGGCACAAAATGAGGCTGTAAAGTGACCCAAGAGGCCAAAAAATATAGGATTATTACAGTCAGAACAGTATTCGACTGAGAGCGCGCTTAATGTAAGAATTGATATTTGTCACGTGACCCAATGGACACGGGAGCCACTCCTATGCCCCCTTGGTTCGGATCGTCGGCACATGCCATGTTTGTGTGAATTATACCCGCTTGTGAGCCTTGAAGTTGGTCTTCATCGTCTCCAGTCACTCCGTATGGCGTTCTGGTTGCAAGACCCCTTCTTCTGCCAATTTTCGGCACTGTTCCGTAAGAATTGGATTGTCTTGTCGAAACACAAGTCGGTGAGGCTCTTTCCACTACTCAGGGTGATTTGGCATTCTAATCCTTAATTATTTGTCCAGTTAAATCTCTTGCGATGTCTCATTCTTCCCATCGGCTATGGTATCTTCTTGACGGCGGCGCAGGTCTTTCTCACAAGGCAAAATAATGTACGTGATGCAGAGAAGACAATTATATGATCTCAATATTAAGGTCATATATTCAAGTATGGTTTTGGTACACCCGCGCCAATACCTGCTCTCGCAGATGTGTATGACCCATCGCTTGCTCTGATATGGGCAGATAGCACCAATGCTTCCTCCAACAATCATCCTTCTGCAGCAGATGTCATGAATATGGTAATTCAGTCGCTCAAACCAGAGCATAGATCTTCTGTGCGCCAAGTCGCCTCCCCCGACCACATTCCCCCCGCGTGTCCCCAGAATTTCAAACTTTTCTCGGAATGTTATGCAGCGATTGCCTTTAATAACTTTCCAATCCCATCTGATATAACTATTTCTCTTAACGTCTCCGACGTCACCAGCCTTCATGGCCTTTCCCAGGTCAACCCTTTGACATATCCTCCGAATGAGAGGGCAGTACAACTTTCGACTTCGTTTCTTAACTACACCATTCGTGCAGATGCAGGATTAGGATTCATTGACGTTTTTAACCACAGAAGTGACTTTGAACGCAGAATATTACCTCTACAGTGGGCTATTGATTCAGTAAGTCATTGCCTCTCATTTCCCAGAGCGTCAAGGATAATATCAATCACTGTATTTACGTATCCTCATCATGCGGATATGAAATTTCTTTTAGTACATGATTCTTCGATTTTCACCTCACATACGTCAATTGCAACTTCCAGCTGATAAATTTATTCATAGGCAATTATACAATTACAAACTGGTTTATCTGCGCCTCCTACACCATTAGAATGGCCATTTTCGATAGAGACCAATCAAGGACAGGCATTAAGAATTAGATTAAGTGCCTATCTTTTCATTTACCAACCCACGGCCTTTCTTTGCCTTCTTCCCTTCTTTCAAGTCTCATCTCCGTCCCTCATGATATTTAATACCTATTTGGATCAGGTTATATTCGTGGTCTGCGTAATCTCCTCGTCCTCGCGCTTTTCATGAACTTCCTCGGAATATCTTACCACCTACCTGGTTCTTGCGTGACCGAAAGAACCAATGGTCTCACTGCACACCTGCGGGCTATGGGCTTGAGAGATTTACCCCGTATCACGTAAGAATTGGGTATCTTTGCCTCCTTTACCATTTTTGATGGAGAATTTCCACAGGTCCTGGCATGCCTCCATTTCCCTCGCTTACCTTCCAGGTTGGATATTGACTGCCATTATCTGGCAGTTTCATATTTTCTCAGGCACAAATATTGGTCTCATGATCGTTCTGCACCTCCTCACTGGGTGCGACCTTCATCTCATATTGAATATGATCATTCTCTTTTAACTTAGGAACCTCAGATTATCTCTTGGATCGTACTCGTTCTTCATTTCACTTCCCCCTTTTCCCCCATCCCTATCCGCATCAACGTCGACACTTTCAGCAGTCATTATTGCAGTTTTGGCCTTGGTAATGTCAAATGCTGCCACGGCGGCCGCAAGCCTTTTTATCCTCATCTTCCCGCCCTCATTTTATATCTTTTCCATAAGGTGAGCACACTTATTTTCTTCCCGTTGACTCCTTTCAATATGTAGCACATATACAGGGCTATAGCAGGTTTTGAGTTACATCAAATTCCGACATCAGTGCTCACTCATGATCCCGATAACGGGTTGATGCTATTGCCTCTAATGCTGGTGGCCTTGGTGAGTATCAGGTTTTTTTCAGTACCACTATGTTGTATTTTTTTTGACGCATGTATGAAGCTTGATGTTTTCATGTACCCCTTCATTTCTGTATATCTCGAGCGCCAGATTTATGATGCACGCGATCCACCAAAACCCTCTACGAGGTCCTGGTTTCGTTCTAAGAGGTCTAACCGACCTGTGTCGATAGCTTTAACCCCCCACAAAATTCAAACAGTATCTTTATCCATCCCTTCCACATACTCTCCCGCCATAGTAGTCAAACACCTTGTAAAAGAATTCCGTGTGTCGATGTTCCCAATGATCCTTCGCCCCTGGCACTGGTTCTCACAAGACGCCGAAACCGACCCGGACGCTGTCACAGCCATTCAGGACCTGTCATTCACTGTGCCACGGGGAGGGATATTTGTGTTACTGGGGAGTAATGGGGCGGGCAAGAGCACGGTATTGGGTATATTGGCTGGCCTTATTGGCACAAGTGGTGGATCTGTAGTTTTTCCTCGGAAAGCTGCTACATCGAGGCTATCTGATAAAGAAGCTGGGGGTGGCAGGGTGTGGGAGGGTCCAAGTCGTCCTCCCAAAGGCGTCCTTGGGATCGTGCCTCAGAAGAACGTGCTCTATCCTGAACTGACATGCTTCCAGACAATGCAATTATGGAGTGCTGTGAAGCGTCCCCAGGGCTACCGTTCTGACAATTCTTCGGCAAACCACAGACAGATACACGTTGAAGAGACGCCAGAGGAACTCGAACGTCTTCTAATAGACTGTGGGCTCGAAGGAAAGGTGTATGCAAATGCTGGGAGTTTGAGTGGTGGGCAGAAGAGAAAGCTACAATTAGCAATCGGGCTTGTTGGAGGCTCTGAGAGTAAGTCGTCGCTCATGTTGTTATTTGCGTGTGGATGGTTCATATCACTACTTGTACCCAGTTGTCCTCGTGGATGAGTGTACATCGGGTGTCGATCCCCTTTCGAGACGATCGATTTGGAGGACTTTGACAGCGGTAAAACATGAGCGGACTATCGTGTTCACCACTCATGTATGTTGTACCCCCCCCTTTGTTTCTACATTTTCTGATTTAAAGCATCGGTCAACAGTTCCTGGATGAAGCAGATCTTTTAGCCGATCATATCGCAATCCTCGCAGCACCAGGTAAACTCGTTGCTGATGGGTCCCCAGTTGCTTTGAAATCTAGGCTTGGAAGAGGCTACACAGTTGAAGTTTCTTTCAATGGACACACAGCGGATCCCGAAGCTCCCGAAACCCTGTTGCGT
Source organism: Gomphus sp. MG54 (assembly GCA_003314385.1). Lineage (NCBI taxonomy): Eukaryota > Fungi > Basidiomycota > Agaricomycetes > Gomphales > Gomphaceae > Gomphus > Gomphus sp. MG54. The sequence continues at coordinate 2,877 of QLPG01013969.1, read as the reverse complement.
CGAATCCGGGACATTGCCCCCCTTGCAACTTTATCTTCGTCACCAACTGGCGCTGCTTACTGTCTTCATTCCAAAGATTCGGGACTAGTGAAGCAAGTTCTTGAAACCATTCAGAATGAGAAAGGGAAATTAGGCGTCACCAGCTATGACATCCACGGGACAGCCATCGAGGATATTTTTCTGGATATAATGGCTGCTGAGCATGACTCGGAGACTAACAAGACAGAGGGAGAACGTGGGTCTCGGGTATCCTCACTCACGGTAGCAGAAGAGTTAGACCAGCCAGATGGTCACGGGCTTCAACTCACTTCCAGCCAGCAACAAGGTCCACTGGCACAGTCACACGTCATCTTCTACAAACGATGTCTCGTCGCCCGCCGTGGCTGGCTCTCTCCTGTGCTTACAGTCGTCATTGCAATTGCAGGGGCCTGCATCCCCCTCTTTTTCATGAAAAATCGTGCAGAGTCATGTATCACTAGATTTCGTCCCTCTGTGGCTATCCCGTTATATTTGGGTAATTCTCCATACAGTAGCGTTTTAAACTCGCAAATACCTGGCGCACAGGCACTCATCTCGCCCCCCAACCTTGTTAGCACATTAGGCGTTACCGCTGATCACATTCCTTTTCGTCCCATCCCTGATAACAACACGTTCGTGACTACTGTCCAGCGGAATTTCCAAAATCTGTCACTGGGTGGCGTATCGATGGACTTGAACACTAGAAACATACTATTGGCATGGGAAGCGTCACCGCCTGGTCTAACAGCTCCCACCCTACTGAACCTGGCTTCTAACGTTTTATATAACCAAGCGTTAAACGCGTCTGGACGATCGGCTAATCAGCCCAGCATTATTGCTGCCAACTATCAGAGATTCCCTACTATAAATGCTGGGACCATGGTTGCGTTAAAATGGGTAGCTTTCTTTGGAGCGACGATGGTGAGTCTCATGATTATACAGCATGGACATTCTTGAATGGTCGGATAAATGCTAGTGTGTTTTCCCTGCCTTTTTCACCTTATATGTGTCCTTAGAGCGACGATCGTCAGTTCAAGCGATGCAATTTTCCAATGGGTTGACCAACCCTGCCGGACTCTGGCTTGGACACCTCCTCTTTGATGGTGTTTTTTGTATTATCCTGGCGACCATAATTATTGTTATCTTCACAGTCGCGTCCAACCAGTTCCATGGTCTTGGATATTTCGTGAGCTATTATAATTCTGTTACAATAAGAGTCGGTCGTAATGGCCTCTTCATGCAGTGGCTCGTGCTCGTGCTGTATGGGGTGTCCTCTGCACTCCTCTCATATTGCGTGTCTCTTTTTGCAGCATCTCCCCTCGCCGCATTCGCCGCGGTTGCGGCGTACCAAGTCGTCATATTTATTGTGCGTAATTTTCTTATCCCAATTTCTATATTTCATAGATCCACGCGCCCCATCTATGTTTTCAGGTATACTTGGCCGGGTACTTGTTGACGGCCACATACGCAAAGAATTCTAAAGCTGCGAGGATCATGATTATTATTAGTTTGTTTAATTTTCATTCCCGTGATGTATAAACGCTCATTGATTCATTAGATTTCACTGTGTCTCTATGCTCACCGGTTGCCAGTGTGGTAAGCTTGATATCGCACTTGTGTTTATAATCACTGATTTTGCTGACCAGTTGAGAGCCGCATTTGTGTCTATCAACTTGTTCTCTCTATTGTGTGACAATGGCCAACTTTTCGCTTCCTCACTGGGTGGCATCCAGAAATTCGGAGGACCTATTATATATCTCATTGTAGATTGTTTTCTCCTCTTTTGTGTCCTTGTATACTTCGACTGTGGGTCCGTGCTTCCTCGGTGGCTTCAAGTCACGCGACCGCATTTTCGAGATATGGACAAAGCGAATCAAGGCCGTCTCGCCGTGATGGACGTGACAAAGGAGACTAAAGCAGTAGAAACATCAAACACAGACCTTCTTCGTGTCTTGCATGTGTCCAAGTCCTTTGACCGTTCTGCATCAAAAGCAGTAGACAACGTGAGCTTTGGTGTATCGCGAGATACAGTTTTTGCAATGCTCGGACCTAATGGCGCTGGTGAGCTGATCTCAATGGTTTAATCTGAATTTCATTCACGTTGTACGCTTAGGCAAGACATCCACCTTCGATATCATTCGTGGAGATATAAACCCCGATTCAGGGGATGTCTTCATTAACGGAACTTCAATCATCACGCACCCGAACGCGGCGCGACTTTCTTTGGGTGTTTGTCCACAATTCACAGCTATTGATCCGCAGCTCACCGTTAGGCAACATCTTATAATATACGGCCTGCTCAAAGGACTCAGAAAGGGACAAGAGTTACAACAGAACGTAGAAGCGCTTCTAAGAGTCACAACATTGAATCAATACGCCGATAGATTGGCTAATAAATTATCTGGTGGCAATCAAAGAAAATTGGCGTTTGCGATTGCATTCATTGGTATGTAGTTAAGGACCGCGCCCCATTTTAACGTGAGCGTTGAACGGTTGAATGCTACCAGGTAACCCAACAGTGATTCTTATCGACGAATATTCTACGGGGATTGATGCTGCGACAAAACGTAACATGTGGATCACATTCCGTCGCATGGCCATCGGGAAGGCTGTAGTTATCACGACACGTTGGTGGTCTTTGTAGTGAATTAAACTAAGACGCTGAAGCCATCTATAGATTCCATGGAAGAAGCTTCGGCTCTTGCGACTAAAGTAGGGATTCTGGCCGGTAGAATGCTTGGTAGGTGGAGTGACATGGCTATCTTGACAATAACACCCTCATTTGAGATTTTTGTAGCTGTGGGTACGCCTGAGGTGTTAGCTGGACGCTATGCGATGTACGAGGTCCACTTCCCAGCA
>QLPG01013956.1:0-10572 GCA_003314385.1 Gomphus sp. MG54 | reverse complement strand
CCTACTTGGCATTGAAATCACTTGAGACCACTCACAATGACATCTCTGCCTCTCACAGCGTCAGTACATCTCTGACATGCTTGATCGTTACAACCTTGCAGACAGTGCACCTGTCACTACACCTAGAGACCCAGGTCTCAAATTGTCATCCTCCATGTCCCATTCAACTCCTGAAGAGATTGCTGAGATGAAGAACAATCCCTATACATCTGCTGTTGGCTCCATGATGTATCTCTCAGTTGTAACTTGCCCTGACATTGCCTATGCTGTTGGAGTCTTATGCCAGTTCAATCATAACCCTGGCATAGCACACTGGCAAGCAGTTAAACACCTCTTTTGATATCTGAAGGGGACAATGGATTATCAGCTTGTTTATGCACCCTCACCATCAGATGAACTTTTTGAAAGCTACACCGATGCTGACCATGCTGGAAACCCAGACAATGGCAAGTCTACCAGTGGGTACCTCCTCAAAATGGACACAGGTGCGATCAGCTGGTCTAACAAGCTTCAAACCATAGTAGCCCTCTCTACCACTGAGGCAGAATTTGTTGCTGCTGTTCATGCTGGAAATGAGGTGGTCTGGTTTAGGCAGTTACTTGGTAAACTTGGGTATACATTTGATTCCCCCTCTATCCTTCGAATTGACAACTAATCTGCAATCTTTGTTGCCAAAAACTGTGAATACCATGGTCAGATGAAACACCTTGATTTGCAATTCTTCTGGATTTGTGGTGAAGTTGCAGGTGGCATACTTTCTCCTCTGTTCATTCCCACTACCGACATGGCTGCTGATCTACTCACCAAGCCATTGGAGCAAATTAAAGTAGAGAGGTGTAGGATACTGATGGGGATTGAAAACTGTATGTGAGTATTACAGTAGTAACTCATCAGGGGGGGTGTTGGGGTATGATTTTATTCCCCTGCATTTGTGTTTTGTTCTCGCACTTTTGTTTCTCTTTTGTGCTTTGCACTTTTGCGTTTGCATTCTCTGGTGCTTAAAATAAGCGCCCATACCGATGCACCTCTGCACACCTTTGGGTCTTGTCTTTAGTATCCATATTGATAAGCCCCAAAGGCCATTGTTACTCTCTATGTGTGACAGTTAAGGAATGGCATGGATCACCTATGGGTCAAATGTAGGTGACCCACACCCGACCCATGGGAAACCCAAACCCATCAACCCATGGGTTTTTTCCCATGGGTTGATGGGTATCAGGTGCATGCCGCATCCACACGCATGCAGTACGTACAGCACATATGGCACATATGGCACGTACAACATGTAAGGCACATACGGTGTGTACGACTCATATGGTGCATACAGCACATATGGCGCATATGGCGCATGTGACTTGTATGGCATGTACGGTGCATATGGTGCATAGAGCATATAAGGTGCATAAGGCACATAAGGTGCGTACGGTGCATACAGTGCATACCATGCATCCATGTCATCCATGTCATCTGTGTGTGCATGCGGTGTGGGCATGTCATGTGCATGTGGCACATGCATGTTGTATGCGCATGCATGACACTGTGGGTTGGACTGGGTTGCAGGTGCTCTGGCTTTGACTCTCACCCACACCCAAGGACACCTGACCTGGTGACCCATGCAGGTTGGCCCAACCGGTGCCATTCTCTAGCGACAGTTAAGAGTCTCTAGACCTTCCCTGTCAACAGATCAGTAACAACAAGAAAAGACTAACAGAATTTGGAAACAGGTCTGATTCAAGCCAAGAAAAGGAGAAACATAAAAGAAACAATAAGGAAGTCCACCAATAAACTTGTTTACTACTCCTGAGGGGCCTTAGGATGAGTCAGGGGACTGAGTCATCTCAGAGTATTTTCAGGTCACAGGCAACATATCTTCTGCAATTTCTCCAGTATCCAATCCAAGGATAGGAGTCTGGGAGTAGGAGGACTAATGGGTGTATGGTCGTGCACTCTCATTTTGTATTTAAGAGTGAGTCAAATGGAGTGGGTAGGGTAATCAGAATGGGATAGTGCCCTGAAATCTGCCTCATATTCCACTCTACTCCTATCACAATATGCTGGTTGAGACATCATTCTAAGAAATATGTATGGTTCTTGGTTTTCTGGGAAATGGACTGGATATCCTATCACATATGATTGAGTGTAGATTGGATGGGATCATCTTCTGAGTGAGAAATGTGCTGGGGGAGGTACACAAAGATAATGATATGTTAATGGTTCTGCCTGGATATGTGTGTCCTGGGTGTTGTAGTATTGCATGAGAATGAGCTCTGAAGAAGACATGATGATATAATGGGAGTCTGAAGATTGGAGTGCTGAATAGAATAGTTAGCTGTGTGATGTGGTGACAGTGAAGGTGATATGGGATGAGTGCCATCAGAGTCTAATTTGGAACATGGTTGAGATGGATCACTTTACTGTCATTTGATCATCCCCCTCACTTTCCACCTCCATCTCCTCATCCTCCTAAATAATAGGGCAACTTTTTGCCCTCAAGGCCTGTCGTACAGCAAGATTACACTGCAACTTGCACTTATTATACATTCAGCAGGAGGCCCCTGGTCTCAGGACACTGCACTCGTGGTTCCACTTCTTGCATCCCTTGCAAGGAGGAAGGAGGGTTGGAGACCACTTCTCAGGGGCCTCCTTGCACTATTTAAAAAGAAATCAATAAAGCACACATAAAAACACATCACCACTCACCTTGGCCCCTCCCAGCCATTCACTGCTTCCTTTTCTCTTCATCCCAGGCCCCATGCTTGACCCTGCCTCCATGCTTCTCTCCCTCTTCCACACTGGAGCCTTCAGGACTCCAGAGACTTTGGGAGCCCTCATGTCCTCAACACCCTGTGCTTTGGGTGTTGCATCATGATCTTGCATATATTGGGGATCTTCCTCCCTGCCTGTCATGTTTGGGACCTCTATGTCCGTTTGAATAGCCGTTTTGGCCCATAGATTTTCAGCCTAATGGGCCACCTCATCATTTGCTGCTTGCATTACCATGGCCATAGACTGCTCAGCTGCTTCCTTTGCAGATTGTTTGGCCACTTCCTTTGCAGCTGCCACAGCTGCCCTGTTGTCAGCCAACCTCTTCATCTTGGCTGCCTTGACCATGGCCTCCTCATCCTCCTTCTGTTTTTGCTCAGCTTCCTCTTCCTTCCACTTCTTTGCCTCGGTTTTGGCTTTGGCTGCCTCTTCGGCAACCCACACAGCCTCTGCCTCCTCATGGTCCCATTGTCACCTGGCCCACTGCTCCTGTATTTCAGCCATATGTTTGTCATCTTTATCCATTTTTTAGCCCATTTCTTTGTGGTTACTGATAGGAGCATAGCAATTTGTTGAGAAAATTGATGAAGACACGTTGTGGGTGCTAGACCCCAAAACTCCATGTGACATCACTTTCGGCATCCCAAAACCTATTTTCAATTTCCACCCACTGGCTTCATGGGTTCAGCTGCTAAGGGGGGGATACTGTCAAGTACATGTACTGAGTCCCCGTTATCTTGGCAATACCAACCAACCAACCCTTATCCACACACTAGTGACAAGCTTCCATCACCAGTTTACAGCCCTGGCTTGGTACATTTGGTACATTTGGTACATCATATGGTTCACCACTCTCATCCCACACCCTCATCCATCACTATTCCCTCATTACCCATCCCTTCCCTTACCCATTTCCCCTAGGAACAATTGTTATTCATCTATCATTCGGTCATGGCCCTATTGTTTTATATTCAGCCATTTTTCCATTGTTCTATTCTCATCCACACTCTCTCATTATTCTATTTTCAGCCATATCTTGTTATTCTATTCTCGCCTACATTTCCTATTATATTCTTGATCACTGTGGACAATACCTCTCCATGATCCTTCATACCTTATTGTTCTCCATTCCTTATGCCACCCTGTTCCACATCTTGCTTCTTAACCTATATAAGTAGCAGGTGTATGTAGGTAGTTCCTCACTCTGAATATTGACTTGGTTTACCTCCTCTCGTCTCCCCTTTTTTAGTCTAAAGTCCTTTACTCAGGCCAACACTCTTGGCACCCTCCTGGGTCTTTCTTCAGTCTAAATTAGTGGCCAGCATGGAAGAGCAGGGCACAACACAAGAGCATGTTAAATCCAAGCCACCTCGAATGGTCTGCAAGACTTGACTGACTCCCGTCTGAAAAGTGCAAAAGAGAAACAAAAGTGCAAGAACAAAACACAAATGCAGGGGAATAAAATCATACCCCAACATCATCATCCATACCTTTTTGGTCAGTCTCCCCCTATCATAGCCCCTAGCCTCTATTTGCGCAGCTCTAGAGTTTCTCTATAGTTTTCTCTTTTGTATACTTTGTTCTTGTGCTTTGTCATTCAACTGACATAGCCAACCTCTCACATCGTTTCACATCATTACTTGGTTTTTGTATATAAAGGCCTCTGGCTCACCTTTGTAATAATAAGTTCACAAGTTAAAGCCCCAAGTCAAGTCTCCAAGTCCAAGTCAAGACTAGTCTAGAAACATATAGACTATTGTATCAAAGGTATAAAGCCACTGCCTCTTGTCTTGGTCAGCATTTGTCAGCATTTATATAAGCTGCTCCCCCAGTGCATGTATGTAAGCAACTTTCCCACCAGTCATGTGATGGGTTAGGGTTAGGTTTGGTGCATGTGCAATGCTAAGTCCAAAGTCGCCCAATCACTATAAAAAACACCCAAAATGCTAATTGTGGATGCCCTCAATGGCGGCTCATGCATGAATGGATGCTCTGGCACTTCCTGGAGGGTCCTGCCTACCTTGGGGGGGGGAGAGCACAATACACTTCTGGCATACACACATACAAATACTAGAGAAGTGCTGCCACAGTGTCCAGCCTATCTTGGGAGGGGAAAAAAAATTGGGTACACATATTAATTTTTTTTGGCACACATTGCAATTGTCCTGTGAGTGTAATAATGTTTACAATTATAACTCACAGCTAACATGCAATTTATAGGATCTAGGATATAGTCCTGCGAATAGCAATGTTACAATCTAATTCACAGCTGACATGCCTTTTATGATAGAATTGAAAATTTTTGGCATACACACATAGTCTGGCTGAACTTGCAATTGATCCTGTGAGTATGTTTGTATACATTTTTACAATTCTAACTCACAGCTGACATGCAATTTATAGGATACAGGTAGGATAATTTGTCCTGTAAATGGCAATGTTACAATTCTAATTCACAGCTGACATACCTTTTTTGATAGATTGAAATTTTTTGGCATACATACACACATAGTCTGCTTGAACTTGCAATTGATCCTGTGAGTATGTTTGTATACATATTTTACAATGTTACAAATTGATAGTTGATAGAATAGGATGGCTTCTACACCAGAGTGTAATAGAGAACAGGAACGTGCTGAGTGTCCTGAGCAGTTACAGATGACTTCACCTTCAATGTGTCGGGAGAGGGCTGCTGCTGCATCATAATTACATCATCAAAATCTCACTCCACCACTACCTTAGCCATTCCCTGATCTTCCTCCTGCTCCTCCTTCTGTCCATACTCAATTGGATCCTTTTTTTCCTGCACCTGATCCAAGCCCTCGCCAACAACTGGTTGCAATTAATGAACATCTGGCTACATTGCAGATTGCTTAGCATTCGGTCGTTCTAGATAGGTGTCACGTACAGGACCCCCTATAGCTCCTGTAAACTTACCAGAAACTGCATTAGGAATGGCAGGCATTGCTCAGTTACATGCCATGGTTCTGGCTCACCCACATACAAGAGCCCCTATAGCTCCTGTAAATTTACCAGAAATTCCATCAGGAATGGCAGGCATCACTCAGTTACATGCTATGGCTCTGGCTCACCCAGTCATCCAGCCACATCCTCCCCCTCTTCCTCAGATTGCATTAGCCCATCAGCCTGTTTTTGAGAGAAATATATCAAGACATGATCTGAAACAAATAGATATCAAATGTCCAGATTGCAATGCATAGCACTGGATGACAGAACAATTGACTAATTCTACCAATAATTCTCCAAAATTTGGAGTTTGTTGTCACTCAGGCAGAATATCCTTGCCACTGTTGCCACAGCCTCCTGAAGCATTGAAGGTGCTTTTGAATGGTCAGGATAATAGGGGGAAAAAGTTTAGAGAACACATCCATCAATATAATGCATCTCTGGCATTTATATCTCTGAGAGTCAAATTGGATCACAGTGTCTCCAGTCGTAGGCCATATGTATTCAAAATACATGGACAGGTCTATCATCAACATGGTACTCTTCTTCCTATAGAAGGAGAAGAACCACATTATGCACAGCTCTACTTTTATGATCCCAGTGAGGCATTGGGATACAGACAGCATAACAATGGGAATGTCCTAGACTCTCAAACTTTACATGACCTTCAAGAGATGATGCACACCTGTAATCCTTTTGTAAACCTCTATTGCCAGGCCCTCGACAGACTTTGTGACCATCCTAATGGCAATAACATTCAAGCTAGGATCACATACAGACCTCATACCGATATTCGGCAATACAACATTCCTACTGGCAATGAAATCACAGTTGTTTTACCTGGAGAGGGTAAAGCCAAAGAGAGCAGGGTTATTATCGTACAGCTGAAAAATGGTGGCCTGAGGAGAGTTTATGAGGAGAGTGTAGTATATGCACCCCTTCATTATGTGCTCCTTTTTCCAATGGGTAAGATGGGTTGGCATAAGGATATTCTACTTTTAGGTCAAGCATCTGGAATGGATCCTGAACAAGAGACTGGGCAGGAAAAGAACATCACAATGGCCAAATACCATCACTATCATTTATTTGTTCATGATGGTGAAGCAGATACTCTTTTCAAAGCTGGAAAGCTTTTTCAACAATATGTTGTTGATATGTGGGCTGCTACAGAACAGTCTAGGCCTAAATGGTTTCATTATAACCAAAATACCTTGCGTGCAGAGCTATATAACCAAGTGGTTGATGCATTTTCTGGCTTAGACAATGACCTCAACCCTCAGGCTTTGGGGAAGAAGGTCATCCTTCCTGCCTCATTTACTGGAAGCACCAGAGACATGATGGAGAATCTTCAGAATTCTCTTTCTATTTCCAAAAAATATGGACCTGCAGATGCTTTCCTTACCATGACCACCAATCCCAATTGGAAAGAGGTTAAAGATGCTCTCTGTCCAAGTCAGACTCCTCAGGATAGGCCTGACTTGGTAACCAGAGTGTTTCAGCTCAAAAAGGAATACCTCATCAAGCATATCACAAAGGATGGTATTCTAGGAGGAGCTTTAGCATGGGTCCATACCATTGAATTCCAAAAGAGAGGGCTATCACACATGCAGCTTCTCATGTGGTTTTAGTGATTGGCACGAGTAATCCCTGGGTATTTTGTGCCTACCCATACCCATACCCTTAGCAAAGGGTAGCGAGTTATTGCAGGTACAGGTACAGGTACCCATGGGTTTAACGGGTATTGCTGTTACCCATGACCCACAACGGGTGTTGTTCTTACCTGTGGGTTCACCACAGAGCTGATTGCCCAGTACTACTGGGCAATCTCAGCCTCAACATCTTTCAAAAGATAGAGTACTAATGTCAAACATGGATCCAATGTAGTAGAACACATAATTCAAAAAGCTGGCTGTAAAGTGACCCACGAGGTGTACAGACAAACAAGGCGGTGAGCAGAACATGGGGCAGGGGGGCAACAGGATTGGGGCCAGCAGGATTGGGGCCAAGAGGACTGAGGCTGGCAGAATCAGTGAGGTATGCGCTGTATGTGTTGTATGCCCCATACGTGCCATATGTGCAATACGCATCGTATGTGCCATACACATTGTGCATGCCATATGCACCATATGCATTGTACACGCTGTACACATCGTACACACTGTACGCATCGTATGCACCATATGCATCATATGTGCCATATGTGCCATATGCATTGTATGCCCCATATGCACTGTACACATCATATGCGCCATATGTGTCGTATGTGCCGTATGTGCCATACATGTCATATGTGTCATATGCATCATATGCCCCATACATGTTTTCAGTAGGGGTCTTGACAGCATTGACAACCAGACATCTCTTACTGGTAAAAGCTGCAATCAGTACCCCAAACGCAGTGGCAGGAAACCCTTGCAGGTTTACCCAGACCAGGCCTCTACTGCTGGCAGTCATCCTGACCATCCAGTAGCTGTCCTAAATGCAGGGCCACTGGCAGGACAATATTGACTTTTTGAAACCTATAGGTTTCAGCCCAAGGTTCTCTGAGATGCTTGAGTCACCGACAGGGAAAACCTCGCATGTTCGGCAGAGTTCCAGCAATGCCTGGAGTATGAACTGGCAACCTGGGGCTAGAAGAGCCCTATTTTCAGTGAGTTGGGTTTTTAGAGCCCGCATGAAACTGTGGTCAGGTTGCGGAATCAAGTTTTCATGATTCCCAGTAAGAACCCGTGCTGGCGACATCATTTGGACATCGAAATTCAGCGCTAAATGTGCTTATATAACCGAGGTTCAGTGCTAACCCCACTTATATAAGTAAGGTTAGCCCTGAACCTCACTTATATAAGTGAGGTTAGCACTGAACCTTGGTTATATAAGCGTACCCGCCTGCGGGTATGGGTTTGGGCCGGATTTGTCAATTCTACGTACCAAGACCCATCCGCCGGCAGTGCCGACCGAGCAATTATTCTATATCCATGACCAAGTGCCCGCATTGCCTGCATAACACTTGGTGCGCCGGTCCTGGCTTGGCACATCCGCCATCCACACTCCTCGGTTTGTTTCACCTCGGGACTCCCTGTCCTTGTATTATCTTCGGATGGAACCCCATTGTTTTATACTCGGCCACTCCTTATTGTCCCATCCTGAGTCACGCCCCTATTGTCCCGTCTTTTATTGTTCTGTCCCCGTTTTGCATTCCTTGTTCTAATTTTGTTCGTTGTGGACAACAACAACATGCTCTGCATACCTTGTTGTCCCACATTCCTTATTCCACATGTCGCTTCTTAACCTATATAAGTAGGACATGCATGTACATACTTCCTCATTCTGGGTATTGACTAGGCTTAGGCCCTTCTACCTTCTTCTCTTCTGTTAAGTCCTCGACTCGGGCCGGCATCTTCAGCATCCCCCTGAGTATCTGTCTGTTGTAAATACAGTGGCATGCACGGCAAGTAGGGTGCAATGCATGAGTACGTTGAAGCCAACGCCACTAGTCTTGGCCTGCAGGACTTGGCCATAGTCCGCCTGACCTTTCGACAACGCCTCTCGGCAGTACCGAAGTCTGTCAGTATCCGACTCCTGACAGGATTGGAAATCCTGACCCTGACCCTTACCTGCACTACCCATACCCGCTACCCGCGTGGGTTTCCAATACCCACACCAATCACTATGTGGTTTAACCAGGATTCTAAAATCAGAACTCCAGAAGACCTGGATTCCATGATATGGGCAGTCTTTCTGGATCAACAGACCCATCCAAGGCTATACAAATTGGTCTGTGACTAGGGAATGGCACGGGTGACCCACACCCAACCCATGGGAAACCCGAACCCATCAATCCATGGGTTTTTTCCCACAGGTCGACGGGTCTCGGGTGCATGCCGCACCCGCACGCAATACGTGGCATATGTGGCGGCGTGTACGTCACGTTTGTCATGGTGCATGCACATACGTCGCATACATGGTGGCGTGTATGTCGCGTTCGTCACAGCACATGCACATATGTCGTGTATGCATACGTCGCATACGTTGCATATATGGTGGCGTGTGTACATAACGGGCATTGCATACATCACGGCGCATGCGCATATGTCGTGTACGTTGTGTTCGTGGCATCACATGCACATATGGCGCGTTCGACGTGTTTGGGGCATCGCGTTCGTGTCGGCACGTGCACGTACGCGTTCATCGCGTTCGTGTCAGAGTTGACACCCCGGGTTGGGCCCGGGTCACGGGTGCTCATGGCTTGACCTGCACCCACACCCAAGGACACCCAACCCGGTGACCCGTGTGGGTTGGCCTGACCCATGCATTTCCCTATCTGTGACATGATGACCCATGGACCCTGTGGACCTAAGGATCCTAACTCTCCATGTATGTAAGATGGGAAGTGTTCTAAACATTTCCCTAAAGCCTTTTGAGAGAAGACTTTGGTAAATGAAGATGGATACTGTCAAGCTTCAGGTACTGATGGACTTTGGTACTGCTGAGGGTTGTTGGGTGGACAATGGCCAAGTCCTGCAGGCCAAGAGTAGTGGCATTGGCTTCAACGTACTCGTGTGTTGTGCCCTACTTGCCATGTGTGCCACTGATTTGCAACAGACAGGTACTCGAGAGGATGCTGGTGATGCCAGCCCAAGTCAAGGACTTTACAGAGGGGGAAGAAGGTAGAAGGGCCTAAGCCTAGTCAATACCCAGAATGAGGAAATATATACATGCATGTTCTACTTATATAGGTTAAGAAGCGACATGTGGAATAAGGAATGTGAGACAACAAGGTATTCAGAGCATGTGGTTATTGTCCACAACAAATAAAATTAGAATGAAGGAATGCAAAACGAG
>QLPG01013953.1:0-12280 GCA_003314385.1 Gomphus sp. MG54 | reverse complement strand
AAAACAGCAATTGCATGCAAAATCTGGGCGAATAGTTGTTCTGCATCCCACCATGCATTGCCATTTGATCTAGGGTAAATAATTATGTGTGCTTCATCAAGAATTTTGCCTTCCTTATCAGTGTAGACAAGGCGACCAGTTTCAGGATTGATATATTCTGATACATGTATAAGTTAGCCTCTTCCTTTTTTTTGCAGAACTGTCTGGCCTAGCTTAAGCCTGAAAACATTGATTTATATGAGTTGTAAAAATTCATTTCATATAATTATAGTAAACCATACCAAGCTGATGACTTGTATTCATTTGCATGGAAACAAGACTCATCTTGAAAGTTAGGAATGATTTCTTTCTTGCCATCCTGTAATGTTGGAGGAATTCTGGTAAAATTTCCTTCATCATCCTGGACCCACTTGGCCATTCTTTTCTGGTACTTCTCCATCAGTGGCAAAAATATGTTCTTGCAGTACTCAACCATATCAGTGCATTCATGGCCATCCATATAAACCCCCTTTTTAAGAGCCTTGTGGTGCCACCCTAGCTTAATTCACCAATGTTGTGAAGTGCGAAGACCAATTGGATTTTTTGGAGTGATTGAGAGGCTAGGAAGAATTACTGTGTTAAGTGTGTCTTGAAATGCTTTTGGAGTGAGCTGCCTAGCAGTTTGGGAAGAGAGCCATTGCTGTGCCAAACTCTGTAGCCGCTCATCAGAAAGAAGTGACCTTATATGAATACCACCACACTTTTCTTCAGGAAGCCACTCAAATATTTGATAGTGCTGAGCAAGAACATAAATTTTTCGAGCAAAGTGACTTCCAGCTCCTTCATGCCATTGTTGAGCAATTTGTTTACTTGCCTCCATTATTCCCAATCCTTTGATCTGTAATGTTGCAAAATTTCTGAGAACCAGTAGTTTATTGGTATCGGATTGTCAAGTACATGTACCAAGACCCATCTATTTGGCATTGCCAACCGAGCAACTATCCTATATCCATGACCAAGTGTCCACACCATATGCATAACACTTGGTACACCGGTCTCAGCTTGGCACATCCACTGTCCACACTCCCTGTCTTCACCCTTCAGTCTGTCTCCCCTCGGGACCTCCTGTCCTTGTATTATCTTCGGTCACAACTCCATTGTTTTATACTTGGCCACTCCCTATTGTCCTATCCTTACCACATCTCTATTATCTTATCCCTTATTGTTTTATCCCCATTTTGCATCCCTTCATTCTAATTTTATCCATTGTGGACAATAACCATATGCTCTGCATACCTTGTTGTCTCACATTCCTTATTCCACATGTCACTTCTTAACCTATATAAGTAGGACATGCATGTACATATTTCCTCATTCTGTGTATCGACTAGGCTTAGGCCCTTCTACCTTCTTCTCCTCTGTTAAGTCCTCGACTCGAGCCGGCATCATCAGTATCCTCCCAAGTATCTGTCTGTTGCAAAACCAGTGGCATGCACGGCAAGTAGGGTGCAACGCACGAGTATGTTGACGCCAATGCCAGGACTCTTGGCCTGCAGGACTTGGCCATAGTCCACCTGACCTTTTCAACAACACCTCTCGGCAGTACCGAAGTCCATCAGTACCCGAAGCTTGACACAGATAGGGTGAGCATCTGGTACTTTTTTGTTAGGTCTTTCTTGATCTGATCTTGCAAAAACTCCCATGAGTTAATCTCCAGTCTGCAACAGCCTCATCAATATCATCTTCTAAATCAGCTTATGTATATAGGCCCAATTCTGAATCCTATTCATCAGCAGGTGGAATTGTGACCTCAACACTTTCTTGTCAGATTTGGGTGTTGGTAATGTCAGCATTGATGTCATATTGCATCTCTTTGGGTAAATTTGTATCCAAATATAGCAGCCTCAACTCAGGCTTGGATAGTGCTTTGACAATTTCAATCGAAGGGGATCGTTGTTGGGTGGCTAGGTCCAGGCATAGATAAAAACCCAAATGCATCAAGGGATTTCTGATTTGCAGTTGCTTTCTTATATCGATGTTGTGTGCAACTGGACTTGCTCATGACATCTGGGCCCTTCTTGTACTTTTTTGGTTGGCCTGACAATTTATTGTAAATTTTTAATTTACAATCAGGGTTCAATGTGAACATACCATCATTGCCTTCTCGCTGCTTTTTTTTCCTCAACTGAGGTGGAACCCAATCTTCATCCTTTAAGTCATCTCCCTGGTTGACAGCAAAATCAAAGAGCCTTTCTTGAAGATCATCCTTATCCCATTCTGAATCTGGATCCTCTTCTGAGTCCTCATATTTATAACTGTATGCTTCAGAGGCTCCTTCACTCTCAGTCTCCTCTCTCTCTAAACCAAAATTCATTCCACCCATGGCATGGTTGTAAAAAATGTTCACAGAAGTTGGCAATTCCCTGTCAGATTCATAATCTGTGGGTGTTGTTGGATGCTCTATATGTTCATCTGCTTCAGTAACCTGATCCTTATTCTGATTTCACAGTCCAGTAATGTTGTTATGGCCCATGCCACCAAATAAACCCACATTAAACCCCACAACCACCTGCACCATTTCCAGGACCCTTCCGATTGCTCAAAGTCTGAATAACCGATTTCTGGATTCCTAACACACCATTCCGAGGTTCCATGTTTCCGAACCTCCAAAGATTCTGAAGTCAAGGTTCCGCTCCTTTGATAGATGACACACAGGATCATCGCATATCTCACTCCTTTGTTCTTTGTTTTATCTTGCCCCTTGTACTCTCTTCCCCCCCTTGTCTTTACTCGGTAAAAGATAGTACAAGACTAGATACATGTATATAAGTCACCAGTTGACTGGACTATTCGCCAGTACAAATATCGACTTAATTCTACATTGTAGTTTCCGATTAAGTTCCAGTAAACTTTCTGACTCTCCGAAATTAGGGACAGAAGATCAAGGAGGGTGCAACACATAAGTTGAAGCCAAGTCCCTGTGACCTCGAACCACTCATACCACCCTATACCATGAACAGTCTTAAGATCCCTGGTGCTTCCCGACTTTCCGTCCCCATTCCAATTCCGATCCCAAGTCCACGACCCTTAGTCCCTTCATCCCCGGAGTACAAACCCCCCCTTTGGAAATCATTTGGAACCCTCTAGGAACCCTTCCAGAAGCCTCTAGCTAAGTGCTGACATGTGGATTTAACAGTATATTTGTACTCACACTCCTGATCATCATTAAGTATGAGACCTATCACACATTCACAAGCCATGCAGACAATCACCCAGGCATCTGCCTGCCATGCATCCGTCCCCTGAGAACTGCCTGTCCCTGGACCAAGTTTTCAGATGCCTCAGACCCCAGCACACCCCCTGGAGCCTTCATCTGACTCCAGATTTTTGGATGCAGACTAACACCTGCATTCGAACTTGACCAACCCATTCCTTGTGAACCACCCCCAGCAACTCAACAATCGTCGCCATCAGAGATGCAGTCCAGTTCAGGACCATCCACAGCAGCGCTGTCAGACTTATCGGCACTCCCCTATGTACCACCACCCTTTGCACCTCTTCACGTGGCATCACCGCCCGTAGCACCACCACTTGTTGCACCACCTGCCGTACCCCTGTTTGCTACACCACCCCCTGTTGCCCAATCCCATGTCACACCACCTGCCACAGCACCGCCACCTCCTGCACACCAAGGAGGGGCCCCCACCTTAGGACCCAATGTTGTGCCCAATCTCACTCAGGCCCTGGTTATGCTGGCAAGTAACTTAGCCAGCCCCAGAAGATCAGCCTCCCACAATGCCAAGGTCCAGGATCTAGATACCTTTGATGGATCTGACTCAAGGAAACTACAAGCTTTTTTAGTGCAATGTAGACTGAAATTCCATGACTGCCCTGACACTTTCGACACCAAGAGCACCAAGGTAACCTACATACTGTCCTACCTGACCGGTACTACCCTGGACTGGTTTGAACCAGCCCTCTCTGCCCTCGATGAGCCGGACTGGCCCCATGACTATGAGGAGTTCGTGAATGAACTCAAAACCAACTTTGGCCCCCACAACCCAGAAAGAGAAGCCAAAGCAGACCTCGAGACCCTCCGCATGCACGATAATCAGCACATCATGAAATATGTAGTCGAATTCAATCGACTAGCCACCTGCATCCACTGGGGCGATGCTGCACTTCATTGCCAGTTCTACAATGCACTCCCTGGCAGGATCAAGGACGAGGTCTCTAGAGTAGGAAATCCCCACTCCCTGCTCCAACTCTGCCTCTTGTCCCAATCCATCGATGCCCGCTACTGGGAGCGATGATTGGAATTCACCAGAGAGCCCCCCTCTACCCGGAACTTTGACCACCCCAACGACAGAGGGAGGACCCCCATGACCATGTATTCGGCCCCTAACACAGGCAATAAGACGGCCAATGTAGGCCAATCCATGACCCCATCTAGTAGCAGCAGGACTACCATGGATCTTTCATCCAAAATTGGAAAAGACAGAAAACTTATACTGCAAGAACGGCAATGCTGCTTCAAACAAAACCTCTGCCTCTTCTGCAGCATATTGGGCCACTCAGCCAAGGAATGCCCAAGATCCACCACCACAGTCACCAAAGGGCGCATAGCCTCCGTGACAGAAGAGGTTGAAGAAGAGTCGCACAGGATCATCGCGTACCTCACTCCTTTGTTCTTTGTTTTATATTCCCCCTTGTACTCTCTTTCCCCCCTTGTCTTTACTCGGTAAAAGATAGTACAAGACTAGATACATGTATATAAGTCACCAGTCCACTGGAATATTCGCCAGTATGAATATCGACTTAATTCTGTGTCGTGTTTTCTGATTAAGTTCTGGTAAACTTTCTGACTCTCCAAAATTAGGGACAGACGATCGAGGAGGGCGCAACACATAAGTTGAAGCCAAGTCCCTGTAACCTCGAACCACTTGTACCACCCTATACCATGAACAGTCTTAAGATCCCCGGCACTTCCTGACTTTCCAGCTCCATTCCGATTCTGACCCTGAGTCCATGACCCTTAGTCCCTTCATCCCTGGAGTACGAACCCCCCCTTTGGAAATCATTCAGAACCCTCTAGAAACCCTTCCGGAAGCCTCTAGCTAAGCGCTGACATGCAGATTTAACAAATGTTTCTTTTGCGTTTTGGATGGCGGCTAGAGGGCATTATGCAGCATGTCAAGGCTGGATAATGATTGTTCCGTATTTGTATTTATTTGTTTATGAATATGGTATATAGTTTTTTTTTATTGTTTTTAATTTTTTAATTTTTAATTTTAATTTTTTGTTTCACACTTTTACCAGAATCATACACTACTCAATCATAGCTATTGATTGCACATTTTTTCAAAAAAATATTTTTTTTTTTGGGTGTGGCCAAAATTTTGACATGTCCAAAATGAAAATTATTTTAGAAAAAAAATGGCTTGTTAGATTGACTTTATTTTGATGTTAGATACTTCATTTAATGGTCTACTATTGATTTCAACGAGTGGATTTCACCAGAAAATTGGGTCAAAAATTTTGGTTGAGTTTGCTTGTCAGGTACTGTAGTTTAACCTCATTATACAGTTTATACCCAGACAGCTCTGCACAAAACCTGAATTACTCACTAGATGATGGGATGTCTACTTTAAGGAGGGGATGAGTGACTATGCCACCATCAACCCCCAAAACCTTAGGCCAGTTTTCACACAACAGCAATTGGTATCGTCCCTTTGAGCTACAAACCTTGCCGAACCTGTCTTAAGAGCAATCACACTCATGGACACTGAACAAATCCTTGCTGACATTCGTCAACACCTCATCTCCAACCCCACAGCTCAGAAACACCTCAGATCCACTGAAGTCCCTAAGTGGCAGACCAACCCAGATGGACTACTATTCTTCAATGGATGAATCTATATTCCTGAGGTTTAAGACTTGCACCTACAAGTCTTACAATTCAAACACCACCACATTCTGTCAGGACACTTCAGAAGCAATAAGACCTTAGACCTCATCAAACATGACTTCAATTGGCCTGGCATTGGATCCTACATCAAGGACTATTGCAAATCCTGTACCACATGCATGCGAAGCAAACCCCAATGACACAAGCCCTATGGACTACTCAAGCAACTTCCCATCTCAGAGAAATCTTGGAATTCAATATCCATGGACTTGTCAAGCTGTCAAACTTCGGTAATGCCGAGGATGCAGATGGGTAATGGCCATTGTCCTGCAGGCAGGAAGTAGTAGCTTTGGCTTCAACGTACTTGTGCATTATGCCCTACTTGCTGTACATGCTACCAATTTGGGACAGAGGAGGTACTCGGGGGGTGCCAAAGTGCTGGCCCGAGTGGAGGACTTTACAGAGGGAAGAGGAGACAATGGGCCTAAGCCTAGTTGATACCCAGAATGAGGAAGTATATACATGCATGCCCTACTTATATAGGTTTAAAAAGCAATATGTAGAATAAGGAATGTGGAACAATAAGGTATGCAGAGCATGTAGGAGTATTGTCCACAATGAGTAAAATTAGAATGAAGGAATGCAAACAGGGATAGAACAATAAAAATAGAATAATAGGAATGTGGCCAAGGATAGTACAATAGGGAGTGCCCAATTATAAAACAATGGTTGTGGCCAAGGATAAAAAAAGGACAGGGAGTCCCAAGGCACAGCAGATTGAAGAATGAGAAGTAGGCATGGTAGGATTAATGGATGGTGAATGGTGTAGAATAGACGAGGGATAGGAGCAAGGAATGTGGATGGTGGATGTGCCAAGCCAAAACCAGCATACCAAGTGACTTGTATGTAGCATGGGCACTTGTATGTGGATGTAGTCTGACTGCTCGGTTGGCACTGCCTAATTACCAGGGTCTCAGTATATGTGTCAGGATTTGGTGACACTGAGATATCAGTTAAGTCCTGCAAACCATTTTGGAGTGGCTAGGCTTCAATGTGCTCGTGCGTTGCACCCTGCTGTTCCATGCGTGCCACTAATTTGGATAGTGAGAGGAGCCTCGAGAGGATGCCAAGGGTGTTGGTTTGAGTGAAGGACTTGAGAAATAGGAAGTGGACAAAGGGGTGCAAATCAATTGATATTCTGAGTGAGGAACTATCTACATACATCCCGCTACTTATATAGTTAAGAAGCAAGATGTGGAACAGGGTGGCATAAGGAATGGAGACAATAAGGTATGAGGTAACCACTGTCCACAGTGATCAGAAATAGAATAAGGAATGTAAGCGGAATTAGAATAATAGAGTATGGCTGAGAATAAGATAATGAAATGGTGGGCAAGCATAGAACAATAGAGGATGGCCTAAGATAAAACAATGGCAGTGGCCAGGACAATGAGTGGCCGTCATGTTGTTTAGGGGAAACAGGTTAAGGAGTGGATAGGGGGTGAAGGAACAATGAAGAGGGATGGATGAGAGGAGTGGTCCATACAATGTACCAGGTGTACTGAGCCGAGGCTGCATAGTAGTGCAAGATGATGTGGGTAAGGGCCGGTTGGTCGGTATTCCCAAGTGAGTCGGTGCTCGGTGTTGTGGGCTTGACAGTATCCCCCCTCTAGTGGCTGAACCCATGAAGCTGGTAAGCGGAGTTAAAAATAGAGTTCCAAGTGTCAGCGTGATGTCATGGTTTTGTTTGGGAAAATTCCCAGGCTTTTCATCAACCTTGTTCTTTACTCCCATCAAAGGATCAGGGCGAGGAATGGGTGCCATAACCAATGACGAAAAGGAGCAATTCAAGAAGAAACAGCTTGAACAACAGCATCAATGGGAGCAAGAGATGGCGGCTGGGGCTGCCGCAGCTCAACTGAAGGCAGACGAGGAGGTGGCCGAAAAGGCAAAAGTGGAGGTGAAGCAGGCAGAAAAGGCTGCTAAGGAGGCATTTGAGATGGCAACCAAGGCTTCTCGTCTGGCTTGGGAAATTGCCCAGGCAGCCGAGGAAAAGCAGGTCCACTTAGCCCAGCGGGCAGTTACTTGGGCTCCTGAGGAGAAAGGGAATGTGGAGGTCAGCCAGGACCTTGCAGGGCAGGTCAAGGCACTCGAGAATGCGAGTGTCAAAGCTGTCAAAGATCCCAAAAGCCCAGATGTGCCGAAGATGATGATGTGTAAGAGGGGTATGGATGTAGATACAGGGCCGAGTAGGAGAGGTAGGCCCAGGGGGGCCCAGGTACGCAGGGTTCATATATTTTTTTGTGTATCTTTACTTATTTTTATTAGTTCAAAAAGAAGCTGACCCGGGAGTGGTCGCCCTCTCTTTGCCCTCCTTGCGACCATTGCAAGGAACACAGAGAAGCCTGCTCTGTTAGAAATGTGGGAGCGGCGTGCAGGTGCTGCAATGCGCGCTGGGTGAAATGCAGTTTGGCGGCACCTCAGCAGCATAAGGTGAGGAGTCAGGAAGAGGTGGAGTCGGAGAGTGAGAGTGAGGAAGAGAGTGGCAGGGAGGAGATGGAAGAGGAGCGGCCGATGAAGAGGCCAAGAAGGGCTGTTACGATGTGACCGAGCGAACGGCCGGTGGCCATACAGCCGAGCGGGCGTGAGATGATGGTAGAAGTCCCCTTGCCCATGGGGTCGGGGTCGCAAAAACTTGCTGAGATCTGGGAGGACATCCTCTAAGAGAGGTTGAGGTCAAACAGGTTACTCTTTGAGTTAGTGAAAGAGGTGAGGTTCATGGGCCATATGATGGTCCTCTTGCATGAGAGTCTGGTTCTGCATGGGGAGTCAGCAGTGCCGGCGATACCGGTTGTTGCGGAGGAGTTGGGTGGTGAGGATCCAGGTGAGGATCAATTGAAAGATGATGAGGGTGAAGAGAAAGGGAAGGACAAGGGTAAGGAGCAGGATGAGGAGATGGTGATAGATGAAACTTTGAAAGATGACTGATTAATAAATTTTGTTATTTTTCTTTTGAAAGAAGGGATAAGGAAGGAAATATAAGTATATGAGCAGAGGAAAACAAGTGAATGTGCCGATGTTCATTTTGGCAGATTTGGTCGGGTTGGACAGAGGGATTAATGGTATCGGGAATAGCTTGTCGGGATGGGTAGGAATTAAGGTTGAGATAAAGAGTCAATGGAAGGGGGATTTTTTTTAGGAGGGGAGGTTCATAGCATTGCTTGGTTGCTATCCCCCCTGTTTAGGTAGACGTCCCATCATCTACAACGTATAAGCATGCAATTATGTGAATTGGATAAACAGGAACGGATGAGGATGGATGGAGAAGACCTTGGCCAAACATGCTGAATGGTATTGCTGACCAAGAGGTCTGAGCTAGAAACCCTTTGGCAGAGTTTCCAGCGATGGAGCAGGATCCTAGGTGAGGCTTTTGGAGCAGTGGCATGTGCCGACTGGACCGAGGCCATCAGATGCACCTAAAGGCATTAGTGGCATGATGGAGCATAATACTGCCCAATACCCTGTTAATCAATGGATTATAGTGGGTGAGCGAGTTGTGACCGAATATTGCCGACTGACGGATCTATTGACGTGATAACAGATGAGTGGACGGGTTGTCCTATCAGAGTATCTAGTGACATGTCTATGTATTCAGTAACAACTGAATTTTAGCAGTACTGGATCAACGAATTCTAAGGCAGAATAACATAAAAGTCTAACTATGAATGGATAATGGCTGAAAAATTTAAACAAAAATTGGGGGCATAGGAGCATTGATCTACACCTCTCTACTAGCATCTACTGAGTCAACGCAACTCTCGGTGTGCTCAGAGGCTGGCGGGTGGCGGACTAGTCTTCGGTCACCATTGCTGAGTCCTCAGCATTGGCATCCTCGGCATCGGATGCTTGTGAGATGGAGTCGGAAGTGGTGGTCGCGTGGGCTTTGGTTGCTTTTGGGCATTTGGCGACTTTGTGATCACTGGCAGCACAGAGGAGACACAGGTTGTGGTCCATGTGTCTTTGGCATTCGGTCGGGAGAAGTTTGCCATCCTTTCCGAGGGTTTTGGTATACTCGGGTGGGTCAGGCATTTTCCCATCCTTTTTCTTGGACGCATCCTTGCTGCTGTTATTGTTGCTATTATGTTGCTGGTGGTTGTCCAAGGTGGATCTGTTGCCAGGCTTGTCTGATCTGGTATCTTTCTTCAGCTCATTGCTGCCCTCCACAGACTGTTCAGCCTTTCGTTCCCAATACCTCATGTCGATCCGTTGAACATGATTTTGGAGTTTGTCGAGTGTGTGGGGTTTGTCGAAATAGATGAGGCCATCTTTGATGCACTTCAGCAGTGCCGTGTATGCCTTGCGGAGGAGGGTGTTGTCATTATAGTCGAAAAACACCGTGATCCTGTAAAATTCCACAAAGAACCGAGTGGCTTTGTGGTTGTCCTGCATGGTTAGCTTTTCAAGGGCCGTTTCAGCATCGGCTCTTTCGTCCCAAGAGCCAAAGTTGATCTGTAATTCGTCGATGAAGAGCTCCAGGTTGCTGGTCCAGTGGGGTTCTGTATTGGGATTACCCGTTAGGTACAGCTCGAAACATTCCAGAGCTGTTCCTTTCAGGTAGGAGACCATGTAATTGACTTTTTGCCTATCATCGGGGAACAAGTTAGGCTGGGTGCAGAAATTCATTCTGCAGAGGAAGATGAAACCCTTTAACTTCTTCAGGTTGGTTCCATCAAAGGGTTCTGGTTCTCGGATTCTGGCAGCTTGACTGTCTTGTCAGTGGTTCCAAGCGGTCCTGCCGAGTTCGAGAATGGCGTCTAGTAGATCTTGATTGTTGGCCAGGTTCACAGGAGCCCTGGCCCTAGGAAGTGGCCCGCTTGCAGAGCTTGCCTGGGCTGTGGGACTGGTCAGGCTTGGGGAGCTTGCCTGGCCTGCGGCGGTTAGCCGCAGATGGGGGGGGTGCGGCCGCAGGTTGTGGCAGTTAGCCATGGATGGGGGGGGTGCGGCCACAGGTTGCGGCAGTTAGCCGCGGATGGGGGGGGGGTGCGGCCGCAGGTTGCAGAGGTGTGGCCATGGGCTGATGGGGTGCAACCATGGGCTAAGAGGGCACGGCTGTTGGAGTATGGGGAGGTTTAGGTGTGTTCGCCTGCCTGGGGTGCTGAGGCTGTTCCTTGGCTTCAGCATCTGTGTCGTAGTGTACTGAACCAGGTTCATCCTCTGCCAGATGGGGTGCTTGGTCGTTGTTGTCATAATCTTTGTATTTGATTTCGTTGTCGACCACCTCTTTGATGCGTGGTTCTTGCTCGAAGGGGGAGGTGAGATGCCGTAGTTCTATTGTCGGTGAGGTATAACCAATGAGAAGGGGCAGGGTACCGAGGCTTTGCGCTCCCTTTGTTGAGTTACTGTAGGGGTGAGCCGATTGTCATCCATATGGGCTATGGATCTAGTTTGTGGGGGCATGATCGTAAGAATGGATGTGACATGGAAAGCAGCATCACTCAGAATATACTGTCAGGATTCGGTGATGCCGAGATATCGGTTAAGTCCTGCAAACCATTTTGGAGTGGCTAGGCGTCAACATGCTCGTGCGTTGCACCCTGCTGTTCCATGCATGCCACTAATTTGGATAGTGAGAGGAGGCTTGAGAGGATGCCGAGGGTGTCGGTTCGAGTGAAGGACTTTAGAAATAGGAAGTGGACAAAGGGGTGCGAATCAATTGATATTCTGAGTGAGGAACTATCTACATACATCCCGCTACTTATATAGTTAAGAAGCAAGATGTGGAACAGGGTGGTATAAGGAATGGAGACAATAAGGTATGAGGTAACCACATGGAGGCATTGTCCACAGTGATCAGAAATAGAATAAGGAATGTAAGCGGAATTAGAATAATAGAGTATGGCTGAGAATAAGATAATGAAATGGTGGGCAAGCATAGAACAATAGAGGATGGCCCAAGATAAAACAATGGCAGTGGCCAGGACAATGAGTGGCCATCATGTTGTTTGGGGGAAACAGGTTAAGGAGTGGATATGGGGTGAAGGAACAATGAAGAGGGATGGATGAGAGGAGTGGTCCATATGATGTACCAGGTGTACCAAGCCAAGGCCGCGTGGTAGTGTGAGATGATGTGGGTAAGGGCCAGTTGGTCGGTATTCCCGAGTGAGTCGGTGCTTGGTGTTGCGGGCTTGACAATATGTACTTGACAGGACTTCATTGAGCAACTTCCAGTATCCTATGAATTCATGGCCATCCTAGTCATCGTCAACTGCTTCTCCAAGCAAGGCATCTTCTTTCTCACCACTGACATGATCACCTTGCCAAAGCTTGCAGAACTCTTTGTCCTACATGTATTCTCCAAGCATGGAATACCCGCTCATGTAACCTCTGACTGAG